>RJWT010038078.1:0-12908 GCA_004365215.1 Cuniculus paca
AAAAAATTTTAGATATTAAAATAAAATACCTAAATATTTTTAAAATATTTTAGATATTTAAATAAAATGCCTAAATTTTTTAATGCTCCAAACAAATCTGACCTCTGTTTATTTCTCCAGCCAGTCTTCTAGTTCACAGACTACAGTTCTGTTTGTGTTTCTGCACCCCTAAACAGCCAGGTATTCTTAAGTCTCTCTCTCTCTCTCTCTCTCTCTCTCTCTCTCTTTCTCTCTTTGACTTCATGCTGTTCTATGGGACTAGAGATTAGCAAACATGACTTGAGAGAAAGGCAGGATATCAAATGCAAGACTTGACCTGGATGGCTAACTACAGAATCTAGGATGAAGAAGCCTAATAAACCCAGTTACGAAAAATTTCATATAGCTAGAAATACAAAGGGGACTGAGAAGTGATTTCACTGAAAGCAAAAAGGTAGCACTGTAGCTGGGTGTGCAAGAAGAGTTGTAAAAATACAGATGACAGGTCCTTCAGGGTAACGGTAAGCTCTAGTACATAGCCATGCAGACGAGTTGCTACACACGCCTATGTATTTACCATCATGTGCTCATTTACCACCTGTGCATCTTCTGTGATGAGGTATCCTGATATTTTCCCATTTTTTAATATGGTTGTTTTCCTCAGTTTTAAGAGTTCTTTGTATATTTTGGATATGAGACATATTAGTTCAGGCTACTATAACAAAACACTATAGGACAGCTTAGACAATATAAATTTATTTCTCCTAGTTATGGAGGATCAGAAGTCCAAAGCAGAGGGCTCTTTTTCTGGTTTGCAAATGGATGCTTTATTGCTGTATCTTCATGTGACAGAAAAAGAGATCCTCTGTTTTAAGGGCTCTGAGCCCATTCACAAGGATTCTACCACCATGAATCAATTCTCTCTCAAATTAATTCTCACTCCCAAATACCATCACATTGAGGATTTGGTCTTCAACATAAAAACTTTGAAGGAGACATACATGTTTAATCCATATCATTCTGCCTCTAGTAAAATCCAAGGTCACTTATATTTTCTTTTTATCTTTCAGAAACTTTATAATTTTGTGCTTTACATTTAGTCTATGATCTATTTTGAGCTACTTTTTATGAAAAGTAAAAAGTCTGAAGCTGGATTCTGACCTAAATAAATTCTCACTGTGTAAAAGTTCTAATTTAAATACTTTATGCATTTTTTCGGTTTTATCTAATTGAATTGAAAACCTATGCCCACCCAAAAATCTGCACACAAATACTGTTTTGGTTATTTTTTTTCATTGCTGAGACAAACACCTGACACCAAAGTGAAGGAAGGAAAGGTTTATTTAGCTTACAGTTTCTGGAGATTTCAGTTCATAATCAGCTGGGTCCAAGGCAGAGTGGCATGGCACTGGGGCAACACTTCAAGGCAGCAGCCAGAGCAAAAGAGAGAAAAGGCAAGCCTCCTCTCTACCCTTAAATTGTACACAGGCCACACACCCCCCACCTTCAGGGTGGGTGTAGCACTCACAAAATGTCCTTGCCCTCCTTTGCACAGGATGAGGATATTTACAAAGTAAGAACCCTGGCTCCCTGCTGAGTCTCTCAGTTAAACTTCTAAACTACTCAAGTTGACACATATTCACAATTGTCAGAAATGAGAAATGATCATGAGGCCTTTCAACATGTGAGTGAATCAACTGAGATACATCCATATATTGAGCTGATGCTACAAAAAGACATGGAGGACCCTTCAGTGCTTATTGTTAAAAGTTAAAGATAGTCTTAAAATGTTACATGCCCTATGAGTCTAACTATATAACAACCTGGAAAAGATAAAACTCTAGAGGTGGTAAAAGTCGATAGATGCCCCAAGTGCAGGAAAAGGTTTAGGAATGAAGGCACTTTTAAGGACATTAAATTGTCCTCCTGTCTGATACTATAACAATGGATACATGTCATGATACATTTGTCAAACCCATAGGACTACGCAAACAAACTGAATGCTAATGTATACTATGGACTTTAGCTAATAAAAATCTATTAATATTGGTTTCACTGTAACAAATGTACTGCACTAATAAAAATAATAATAATATGAGAAACTGTGTATTAAGGAGAGAGCATATATGAGAACTCTTCATATTTTCTGTGCAGTTTCTCTGTAAACCTAAAACTGCTCCCCAAAGTGAAGCCTATTATTTTAAAAAAGAAATTTATTTATAAAGAGTCAGAAGTATAAACAAATACAGGAAAATTTATGTAAGCTAGTACATTGAATATGACAGAATTGTATGATTCCTTTATGAAACCAATAATATACTATGCCAAAAAATATATTATTTTCTCACTATGGACTGAGTATCTTTGCCCACCCTAAGTTTATAAGTTGAAGCCTCAACGCTGATTGTGACTATGTTAGGAGATAGGGTCTTTGTCGAGGAAATTAAGGTTAAATGAGGTCATAGGTGGCCTGGATCCAATGAGTATTCTAAAAGAGACTGTAAAAGTTCCCTTATTTACTTTCTCTCTGAGCCCACTGACATACTGTAAGTATGTGGTAAGATAGCTATAAGAGAAAAGGCCTCAAACCCAACCTACTTTGACAGCATCTTGATCTTGGACATAACACTACCAAACTTTAAGAAAATTAAAACTTAATTTCTGTTGTTTAACCCATCTGTCTTATGGCATTTTGTTACTGCAGCCTCAGATATATAATACAGAAAGGAATGACTATGCCAAAATCTTTATACTGTAGTAATAGTGTTTCATAAGTCATATCATTAATGTTGTAAGATTTCATAAGTATCTGAGGCACATCATTTAGGCTGAAAGCATTTCTTTAAAAAGAATAAATGAATTACACAATAATGAATTTGACTTCTTTAGTAGCTATGTTCATAATTAAATTATGTAATTTTTTTCTTTATGAAAAAAATCAGACAAAGTATCTTTGTCCTTAAAGGTCAAAATACTTCCAAATTCTAGCAGGACTGAAAGTATAGGGCATTCTAGTACTGGAAGAAAATCCAAATATATATATTTTGTATTACATATAATTACATATTATTGTATATAACCTATATTTATGAGATCAATTCTTACATATGTAAATCTTAATTGCATAAAAATAATTACAGAACAATTATCTCAAAACCAGCAAGCTCAAAAAAATTTCTATATTTAGGACTCTGTTCAGTGTAGATCCAGGAAGACAAGTGAAAATTGGTCATTGAAGGGCTGGGGATCTAGCTCAGAGGTCTAAGCACCTGCCTGGCAAGCACAAGGTCATGAGTTCAATCCCTGGTGCCGCAAAAAAAAAAAAAATTGGTCATTGATTCAACAGGTTATACATCATTAAAATGCACAAAAGGCCCTTTACCAATAAAAAAGGTTCAATTTTAGACAAGGAAAGTAAATTAGTATTTATGTGTATCTGGTCCTGTTTATCATTTTATTTATCACAACGTCATGCTATGCTAGAAAATACAGAGTAGTAATTTAAAAACATGATCTCTGTTTGAGGAAAATGCTTGTATGTGAATCTTGCCTCTGCCAGATATATTTAAGCAACCTCAAAAAATTAGTTTTGTCTTTCTCAATTATTTCATCAATAAAATGAAAATAGTAGTGCTTATATCATTCGTAAAGTACTTTTTTATGATTCATCAAACAAGAGGTTCAAAAAAGTTTTCATGTTTTCAGTCCTACAACTGACAGATCTACTTAACTCCCTCTACAGTGGAAGCAGAATAATGGCCCAGTAAGTGTTGGGAACTAATCAACTTTCACCTCTCAAGTGTTGAGGAAGAAAGTGTTGAAAGAATTGGAGGCAATGTTAACACCAGCCGGAGGGAAGCCTGTCCATCTGATCTGGACTACAGCTTGCCCTCCTGTACCCCCTTCCTTGATGGAGATGTCTCCATTCAGGGTAGAGAAAGAACCTGCCAAAATCAGTACTGCCTCTGTGACTGCACACTGCACATGCCCAACTACAGCTAACGTGTCAGGGGTAAGAGGGAGATAAAATAGAGTGTGATTTTTATATAAAGTGATGAGAAAAATAGTCAAAGACAAAGCATAAGGAGAGAAGGCCAGAAAAGATTAAGAGGTAAGCAGAATATAGATGGACAGAAAATTATAAAAGGAAAACCAAATTTGTAAAGAGAAAAAATATGAGAAGAAAGAAACAAGTGGATAAGTTTTATGGAAACAAAAGATACAGAGAAAATTTGGTAACAAGGATTATAGGCGACACCTTCATTTTACCAAACAAAAAGAAAGGCAGTAAATTTCATTATTTTTACAGGAAATTTAGTATATGTAAAATTGCAAACTAGTAAAAATAATGTTTGTTGTCCTTTTCCTGTCCAAATACTGAAATGCTTCTTGCGAGCTAAAAAAATCTGTTCTCCAACGGTTTCCTATCGTTTTCTTATTCAAACAAAAATCTCTTTCTCTGAAGGACACTGCTTCTCTTCCAGCCTCCTAGTAATTGCTGCTTTTCTCCAAGTTCTCAATCAAAGAGACAGGTGTCTTTCTTTTCCTACTGCCGCTGGTTGAATGACTTGAATAGGTGAAGTTTTCCTTTGTTCCACTGTAGTATTTTCAGACTAGTTCTGTTTACTAGTTCTGTCCCTGAGATCTGTCAGTTTTAAATCTCATGGTAGATTCTGTCACTCACTACATTTTGCTTCATGGTTGCTCTTATCTACTAAGGTCCAGGGAATTACCACTCATCAAAGATTTGAGCTGCTTACTTATTGTCATTCTTTCCAGTATTTTTCCTGTCTTAATTTGTGAGATTTCAAAGCGCATGTAACGATTCTTGAGACACTCTGCCTTTCTGTTCCTTGAATTTTTATCTTGCAATGATCTTGTCATCCTTTCCTTGGTAATACCTACAACACCTCTGTCACCTTAACTTTATACATCATACCACCTCCTTTCTTTGGAATTTATTCCTTGTGGTATCCTGACCTCAAATATCCTTCTGTCCTACTAAGAACTCATAAGATCAAGAATATGTGGAGTCTGAAACTTAATCAATAGTAGAAATTCTCTTTAAGAAAATGATTACAAAACTTTGACTATAAAAGCAGATATGATTGTATATATTTAGACTAAGAGAAAATGATATAACAAACTACATATTTTAGAAAGCTAACAGACACAGCATCACACAATCCAGGAAAAAATAATATGTTTATTAATTAACTCTTTATAACTACTTTATTATATTTTCAAAAGCTTGAATTGTCGTTTCACTTGTACAGATCTTTTGCAAGTCCCCAGGTGAAGCAGTGTGTGTGTGGCTGGGTGTTGTGCTTTCATATTTTAGGAAAGCACATTTAAGCAAGTCACATTAGCCATTACTGTCTAAAACATTGTTTCTTTTGTTTTCTATCACACAATGGGGGCACTGTAGTATGTATGAATATTTTGGGTAGCTAAGAGGAAATAGAGTTAGAAATACGATTAGGTTAAGTTTAGGGGATTTGACTCACAGTTACTTCTGTATGTAGTAAGTTATTGTTAGTTCTCCGAGAACAGAAACAACATCCAGGGGTACTCGTATTCACTGTGTCAAACTCATCTGATATTATAACACAAAAGTACAGAGCTGGAAGTGGTGTCACAATACAAAGATGCATCACAATCTTCCTAGCGTTGGAAGTACACAAGCAGCAAAGAAGCATGGTTTAAATTGTACAGAACCAAAAGTCAGTCACTAGAAACTTCTTCCAAACCTTATATACAAGGTTCTATATACAAGAAGTCGGGTAGAAGTTATACTGAATTTTAAGACAACTTTGAAAATTTTCACAAAATTATAACTAAATTGTACAAATGAAGGAAAGCTTTCTAGATCACCATTAATAAAAAATATATTTTAATCACTCATAATAAAAAAAGATTAAGTCATTTTCCATATTTTAACAGACAATATTATATAATCATTGGCATGAGAGATAAAAATTTAAGGACAAAAGTATTACATAAATATGAACCATGTAGTTAATTCAAAAGATAGTTTTCTAAATTTTGTGAGCTTGTGCTATTTATCAGTTTCCAAATACATATTTGTTTTAATTTTTTTCTCATCTTAAATAAGTACATACCTCTGTACCTGATATATATTCCAATTTTGAATTCATTTTCTTATAGGGAACCCTAAAAATTACACCAAGTCTCAGGTCCCACAAAACTTAAATGATCTCCAGTATTGTTACGGTTAATACATTGTGTCAACTTGAGAAGTTTAGAAGTTTAACTGGGAGACTCAGCAGGGAACCAGGGTTCTTACTTTGTAAATATCCTCATCCTGTGCAAAGGACAGCAAGGACATTTTTTGAGTGTTACACCCACCCTGAAGGTGGAGGGGATGTGGCCTGTGTACAATTTAAGGGTAGAGAAGAGGCTTGCATTTTCTCTTTTGCTCTGGTTGCTACCTTGAAGTGTCGCTCCAGTGCCATGCCAACCTGCTTTGGAGCCAGCTGATTACGGACTGAAACCACGAAGAACTGTAAGCTAAATAAACCTTTTCTTGCTTCACTTTGAGTGTTGGGTGTTTTGTCCCAGCAATGAAAAAAGAATACACACCTCTGTACCTGATATATATTCCAATTTTGAATTCATTTTCTTATTGGGAACCGTAAAAATTACACCAAGTCTCAGGTCCCACAAAACTTAAATGATCTCCAGTATAGTGTGTATACGGACAGCTCCCACTGTTCTGTCTGGAGCTCTAAGCTGTCTCTCAAACTCCAAGGTGCATCTAATTACCTGATCAACTGTGTGTCTAAAAGACATCTCAAAGTCAGTGTGCTCAAGACTACACTCCTGTCCATCATCATCTTTGACTCTTACAATTAACTGCTACCCACCAGAATCTCAGTTATTGACAAAACATTTCCTAGACCCGGACCAAAAACATTGAGTCATTTTAGCAGTAACCACGTTAGGATAAATTTTAGCACGTATTCAGAGTGGAGTGGCTGCTTCTTATTTCACTACGCCACTGTGTCAAGGGGCAGAGTCATACCCAGCCTAAATTACTGCATTAGCCTCTTAAAAGTTCTTCGTGAGTTTATCCTTCACTTTATATTTTGCTCTAGAACAACACCAGCCAGTATCATCCTCTTAAAATAAAAAATTAGATCATGTTATTCCTCTGCTAAACCCTCCAATGTTAACTCATTTCACACAGAAAAATTGCCAAAGTTTTTCTAAAGCTATACAAATTCCTCCATGATCTGCAAGGCCCTATCCCTTTTAGCTTTTTCCTCTCCCATCCTGCAAATCTCCCCTCACTCTGCTTCACTCCAACCACAACACCAGCCTCCCTGTTATTCTCATTACACCTTAGAAAATTTCCACTGAAATATTCTTCCCACTTGAAATATTCTTCTCACCTGGCTTATTCTTAACCTCCCTGAAGTCTTCGCAACTGACCAAACAAGATGAGCTTTCCCTCTCTCTCTTTCAGGAGAAGCCTGCTGTATAGCTGTCCCTGTAAAACTCCAGTCTTCCTCATTTCAGGGACCCTTTCCTGGGTACGTGATTGTGGCTCCCTTCCTGAACAAGAATGGTACATGGACAGCCAGTGTGGTTATTACTGTAAGCAATAATAATAGCTCATCTCTGATCCAAAAACCCTGTTAACTTTTAACACAAAATAAATGTAGATATTTAAAACCTACTAGCAGATTTAGGAGACTTTTACAAAGATTATGAGACAATATAATAGATGTAAAATGTTGAACACAATATCTGTTAAATAGTAGACACTGATACATATTCGTCCATTTGCTCCTGCACAGCACTAAACTTCAACAGCTTATTATAAGGGAGAAATAAATTTTTTCTGTCCCATTTCATTGTTTTCTTGCTTTTCTCAATGTTACTGTGGAAAATAGCATATATACATTTCCAGATACCTTATTATAGGTAATATTGCTTATTGCAAATAACATTACTACCAATTTTTCCTACCACATTATGACCAAAATTGAATTTTATTACTTAAAAATTGAATTTTATTACTTAAAATTCAATTACTTAAGAAAACGAATTCAAGAAACTAATGATGTTATTGTTTTGAAATGACTTGACAATTAATTCTAATCTGAGTCAATTTTCAAGAGTATATAGAGGGAAATTTTTATTTTATAAATAAAGGCTAAAATTTTAGTTAAAAGAGGGAATACTTTCAAATGGACACATCTTAAGTTGACCGAAGTCTTTGATGAGAACTGATTTTACGTCATATTAAAAATTCCCAATTTAAAATACAGTACTGTAATTTAGATAGAACTTACTTTTAAAAATTAGTAACAATGAAAAAGTGTTATTAAAAGAAAATATATTTGTGATATGCATAGAACACTAGAGTGTATTAACAATTTATATGCAGTTTTAAAATTCCTGCAATTTAGACTCAAAGTAAAAATGACGTTATTCTTTTCTTTTATCTTGTAAAATCTTATTTAAAGTGCTTTCTTTAAGTAAGTCTTTGAACCCTTAATCAAACTTCTCCCTTCAGTATCTCTGTTGGAAGTTAAATTTCATTTTCTGGAAGCTTAAATGGAATTCATAATGAATTCTGAGAAAAATAAATGCAGTTAAAATACAGCCACGCATCATAAAAGTGGTCCCTGAAAAACTCCAAGGCCTTTTTTTCTCTTATGTTAAAGACATTCATGTTATTCCAAAGAAAATACAATTTCTATATAAAGAAAAGCAAAGGGTTTATTACAGGTAATATTGTTTTCTGAACACAAATCTTACTAACAAATCCTAAATTTTTGACACTTAAAATGTATGGATAGTATCATATTAAGTAGATTTATAATTGTTATAAATATTTTAATTATATATAAGTATCAGTACTGAAACAGTTCTTGATGTGTGAAGAATGTTTACAAAATGCAGTAGGGAAAGAGACGCATTTGGTGACCATGGTTAATAATAATGCTTAAGAGCTAATATCCTTTATTTTAGCTAGCTTGGAGGGGGTCACACTATCTACTCTTGAAGGAAACTGCGTTGTTTCTATGAAATGAATATAACATAGCAGGGGCATAATTACTGGGTTGCTATAACAACCATTTAGACGTGTCAATCATGGGGAAAGATCAAGTACATTAAGCTGAATAAGCATGTGGTCATTAATTCCCTGGAGACTCTAGCAGAGTCAGAAAACACAACAAGGCATCTTTTATCATAATATACCAAAGAATTCTAAGTCCAACATAAATTCTCTGCTGAGGGAGAGCTATAGGAAGAAAGGAAAAAAAAAAGAGAACAAAGGGGTTTGAGTGATTGTCTATATAGTAAAGAGACATCATTAGACTAACATACTGTTGGTCCTTGTGTTGTTTTCCTAAAAGCAGAAGGAAGTGTTAAACCCTGTTGATCACATTTACTTGGCCCTGGGTTCAAATCTGTAGTCAATACAAAATAAAAGATCTCATGACTGATGATTCTAGGTAAAAAGTAGAAATCTTAAAAGCCCTAAAGTTACTCACCAAAAGAGAGCACTTGTAATAATATACTTAGTTAAAAAGCATGTGCCACATTTTTAGAAATACTATTTCTTACAAGTTTATTACATTGTCTTAAGCAAAATACAGCAACTAACTTAATTTTGAATCTTGAGATAACTTATTTTTAATCTTGAACAAACCATGAACATTACTTGAATACATCGATGAACCCTAATAATATGTATTTTCTAAGAAAAAAATGACATAAGAAAATTTTCAATATTGGAAAGTTGCAAAGCAGCTTAATGTTGACTACTTACCATGCTCAGAGAGTATAGAGTTTCACTAAGTCAAAAAAAACTAGATAGTAAAGACTACTTTTAGGGCAAAATCTTGCACTGAAAAGACATAACCATCCACTTATTGAGGAATCAAGTTTGACAATGAAAATACTATCTATAATACACATTAGAGTACAAGTAAAAAGAATTAAACATTCCCATTATAAAACAAACGATGTTATGTGGTACCAACTATTTAATTCAATAGAAGTTCATAATAATGTAAATCAAGATAACTGTGGCAATCAGGGAAAGTACACCTCGCTTCAGGTTTGATCCAATCATAAGGTAGACTTCAGTTTGTCTTTAATAATAAATGGCATTTAGAACAATAAGGAGACTACGAAGTTTAGAAAAAGGAGAAAATGACAGGAAAAACAGAAGAAACTTTGGGGAGTTAATGTGAAGTTCTTGTTTTAGCAGGAAGAAAAATCAAGACATATTTTAATACTTTTAAAATCATAAAATCTTGCAATTATATATTGTTATAAACATAATAACTTGAAATTTCACTGTTATTTTAAAACATTTATTTTTGTTGTTTCATTTTACAAGGAAGATTGAGATACATTCTAGGAAACAGTAATGGATGCAAAAGAGAAGATGATATTTACCAATACTTTCATTCTTATTTTAATTAAATTATAATTTCTGAACATCATTGTCATATTGCCTTAGGGAAACATGTTTAGAAAGTAAGGAAAATATGTAAAATTATAAAGTTTTTCCAAATTTAGTTTTATATTGTATTAATTCAAAGACATGCATATTTAGAAAAGGTTTATTCTGGGAATTATGGTAATTAAGGACAGAAATGGCTTGCTCAGAAAAACTGAGGAATTGTCAAGGAGAAAAATAGATTTCCATGAGAAAAGTTGATGGACTTCAACTGTGAAATTTAAAGTTAAACAATTAAAACATTTGAAAGGAAAGACAAAAGCTCCTGGCATTTCTGTAGAGAAGTTTACAAACAAGAAATAACATGACAGGTTTTTTTAAATGGTCACAACGTTTTAGAAACTTGTTCCATCAAAAAGTAGAATCTGTGCCAATATTCCATGATAAAGATATTCATTATGTATTGCAAACATATACAAATAAAAACTCTTTAAAAAATAAGTGAAAACTATTCCTCTAATTCTTGACTCTGGTCTTGCTATATGACTTTCTTTGACCAATAGAACATTAACAAACAGAGGGCTGAAGAGTGCTTATGCATTAGTTCTTATCCTCCGTTCCTTATGGAAAGTAAGGCATATATATATATATATATATATATATATATATATATATCTCCAGCTAACAGGCTGCATGATGAGAGATAATATAGAGAAAAGTACTAGTTGACAGTCCTCCAGCTAAAGACTTCATAAAACAGACACAAATCATCAGCTGACTGCAGATGCAGGAACCAGCTGACTCAGATGAGAAGCACTAATTAGCTGAGTCGAACCCAAATTAACAAGCTGTAGAATTATGATCTAAACAAAATGGTTGCTGTTTAAAGTCACCAAGCTTTGGGATGGACTGTTACTCAAGAATAGTGAAAGATAAGGCTTATTTATAAGAAAAAAACTAAGAAGTTGTGAAGAATGGATATAAAATACCGTATTGAAATAGAAAGAAAAATGATTCTGATTAAAAAAACAATTTGAAAATGTCAGCTAGTAATGCACATCTCAAAAGAAATCAAATTAACAAGAATGAAGAATTAAAATGTATAAATCCTATGCTGTAACCAACATTGCTAGGGATAACAAACTATGTGTAAGAACCTGAGTAAGAGTCCTAGGCAAAGAAAAAGCAATATTTGCACTTAGTGTGGTCCCTGTCTTGGGCTAAGGTGGCGGTGCAGCCGCTGGGGGTGGGCTGCATGGTGTTATCATGATTGAAGCATCAGGGAAGTGGTTGCAGTGCCAGAATCCAGGGTTGTCAATGGCTTCAAATTTGGACAGACAGGACCTCAACACAGACAAACAACCAACTATCCTATAAGCTGCATAACATCCCCTAGGATCATTGTTGGACAGTGGCAGGGAGATGTTGAAAGCTTCGGGACACTTTCCAACTCTTGTTGAAAATAATTTGCAGACTTAAAGAAAAAAACTTACATGGAGATATTTAGTGTAGAAATTTAACCATCGATTAGTATTTTTAAGAAAGTGAAGGAAGAACTTGAAAGCCTAAATGAAGATGTTCAATCAAAGCACAGCTGTTGTCAAAATAAACAAGTTGCCTACAGGTAGAAAAGAAAAAGCCTCAAAATTTAATAGTAAAAATCACTACGCTTCAAGTTGAAACTGAAATGTTAGAAATAAAAGTTGCAGATGCCTTCTTATACAAGTTCAGGATCTATTACTGAGAACGTTGTCATGCCACTGGAAAGGGTAAAACAAATTCATAATGATCTCAAAGTTCTCTTGGATACAAATCAACAAATAGCACATTTGTCTTGCTTCAAGAAGTGGGTTGTAAGTATCACTCTGGAGGAGCTAAAGATGGCGGAACAGTAAGCAGCAGAGTAAACAGTCTCTCTGGGAGAAACAGTTCAGGTGCTGGAATATAACATCATGGAGAGGACAAGAAGGAAGGACCTGGGTCCCCTGAACCAAGGAAGAATCTAAAATATGACTCGAAGCCCACAAAGAGAATAAAAAGAATTTAAACGAAGAAGAAGGTGGTGGCTGGCAGCACCTCACCCTGGAGCCGGATTCACGCCGCGAGAAGACCTGCTGAGCCTGGAGACGCGCGGTCGCGGTTGCGGTCATGGTCGCAGCTGTGGTCGCCCCGGAGGTCTCTGCGGAGAGGCGCGGGAGTGAAGGAGAGCTGTGGGCGTGGAGATCTGTGCTGGCAGTGGGTGAGTGTTTGGAGTTCCATCCCACCCCCACCCCACGGGAGAGAGTGGTCGGCCGGGCTCCATCATGGAGTCGGGCAGGTTGCGCCTGCCTAGGACCAAGACTTCTAACTACTGGCGTCAGCGCCAGGTTGTGGGCGGACCCACGGAAGCTGATTGGTTGGAGATCGGCTCCCACGTGCATTTCAGACAATATCGCTAAACAATTTAGATTCCCAGGGCCTGACCAGGTCTGCTCCTGTGCAA
>RJWT010038079.1:0-12938 GCA_004365215.1 Cuniculus paca
TCCCCAGCCCTCGTCTTTTTGAGACAGGGTCTCACTATGCCATTCAGGCTGGCCTTGAGCTCACTTTGTAGCCCAGGCTGGTCTTGAATCTGCAAGGATCCTCCTGCCTCAGCCTCCCAAGTGCTGGGATTACAAGCAGGAGCCACCACGCCTGGCTCAATTCCCTTAACTCTTGTGAGCTTATTTCCTCACAAAAGAGAAGCAAAAATGCCCATTAAAAGTTAGTGTAGGAGAAAGTTTCAAAAGTATCTGTAACACTGTCACATGTTTCACAGAGATTCAAAAATTATTAATTCTGCCACTTTTTACTTCTATAGTAAAAGTGAGCCATTATCTAATACACAAAATAATCCAAATGTAATTCCTTCTCCAAATTAAACAGTTTGTATTTCTAAGAATCTATCATGCTCACACTTCTATTTCAACTGATCAATCTAGGCATACATAGGAAATAAGAGTTTCAGAGTATACCACCAGTATTTAAAGTGACATAATCTAAACAAAAATAGCTACAGAAAGCTATGATGGTTGTGGAAAATATCTTTACAAGGAAGATAAGGAGTTCTGTTCAGCTCAATATAATAACTATAAAAAACAGTAGGAAGTATATATACTTGTATCAAAACTAATAAAGAGTTCATATAAAACATTTCAGTTTTCACACCTCCCCTCAAACAGCTATCTCTCAACACTAGATGGCTTACATAGTATTTAATACTACACAAGAGTCCAATACTGTAACAAAGCATGTCACTCACACTAAAAGTTAAAATTCACATTAGCAGGCACAGAAGCCTCCCTCATTCACAGGCATCATATAAGCCCCTCAGAAGTCAGTATTTCTTACAATAACACCTAAGTTTAGCTTTCAGGGTCCCTCAAGAGGATGCCTGCAAGAATTCCCATCAAAAATTTGTAGTTTATGGGTCATCCCAGTACAGATACAATTTACAAATCAGAGTTATACCATGAACTATCTTGCCTAGTAACATGGTTGTAATATTGTATCAGATTTCCAATGGAATTGAGATAGCTAATCAAAAATCAAATAGCACACAAGAAAAAGATTTGTTAACCATTTATCCACAAACACCAATTATCTATCACACTTTTCTTATAAGGTAATATTTTATGGCATATGCATGTTAACAAGTTGATTATGCAAATAAAACATGCATATAAATGCAAATGAATCATTTATTTGATGCAAATAAACTATTACATTACAGCATTTGCAGTCCTTCTGCTTTCTAAATACTATTTCATGTTCAACAGATAAAAAACTTTAAAAATTCTCAACCCACCACATCATCACATGTTTGAATCTCCTCCTGAGCCAGCTTGTACTCTGCCCAAATTTTCTCTAACTCATTCAAAGAAGTTAGAGTAGTAATGCGTCCTTCATCCAACACTTCTATAGCATCTGAAAGGTCATTCCCAAAACGAACACTGATGTTGACACGCCTATTTTTTTAAAAAGATCAAAAATTAGAAAGCTAGTGTGAGAAAAACCTATATGTGTAGTAGTCATCTAAAAGTTATTAATTGCAATACAGGCTATGAAGAGGCACTTTTTGAAATTTTACATAAAATCGTATGTAACTTTAATACGTTCCCACTGGCTTAAGCCACTGGTCGTACATGCATTACTGCTCCATCAGGTAGCTTGACCAATGGATCTAATCACTTTTATTGATGTTTTTACTAATAAACTAATAAAAGTTCTATAAATGAACCAAATCTAATTAGTTGCTTGAATCTAATTTTGGCCTAAATGTATCACTGCAATTTTTATCAATTAAAGAATTACTACAATAACTTTTTTCATTAAATTAAAAAATTCATTTATATTTGTGAATTTCTTTAAAACATTTTATACATAATGGTGGCTGATTTGTGTGGAGTGCACAAAACATCATAATATGGTTGGTTTTTTTTGTAGCCACAGCAGCACCCACCTTTTTTTTCTTTATTTTTACTTGTATATATTTGCCATAATGATCACATTTGCCATAATGATCACATTCATCACGGGGAACTTATACCTGTATATACTTTAATTCTTTTTTTTTTTTCAATTCCCCTCCCTTCTCTTCAACCCTTCTCCTCCCCCCCATTTACAGAAGTTTTGTTTCAATTTTTTCCCTATTTTTTAAAACCTCTTTTTCTTCCCTTCCCTTCTCTTGCCCTCTTGCCTTGGTCCCCTTCCCATGTGAACATGTTCTTCCTATTCCCAATATTCATCCTCCATTTTGCTCCTTATTTACCCTTTGGGTTTCTCACTCAAGGGAAACAATGCGATATTTAAATTTGTGTGCCTCATTTATTTCACTTCAAATATGGTCTCAAGGTGCATCCATTTACCTAAAAATGACTCAAATTTATCCTTTTTTATAGCAGAGTAGTACTCATATAAATACCATATTTTCTTTATCCATTCATCTGTTGATGGGCATCTGGGCTGTTTCCAACATTTGGCTATTATAAATTGGTATCACCCACTTTTTCAGATAATTTTCATTAACATTCTCTATACTGTGTTTCTCCCTGAACCTAAATAAGCTTCTATAAAGTGAAGATTTTTTTCTAATAATTTGTGCCTATGGTATTTTGTCACAGGTTGAGTTTATCAAAAATTAATTCTATAAATTTTAACATGGAACTCTTATGAGTACACCCCATTGCTGGTGTATAAAATATGCATTTACAACTGCTGTACCACCAATTAGCTGCATTACAATTTTTTATACTATTTTAATGTTTTCTTAAGCAAGTGTAATATGATAACATCTGGTCTTTTAAATCCATGCCTTTGTTTGTATTACTGTAATCAAAGACAAGATGAAGTTTATGCTTCCAGGTTTTCCTTTGATCAATGTACATGGATGATTTTTATAAGTTATTAACATATAAAGGGTTCTTCTATCAGTCCACTTAACAAATTTTACAGAACAATTTTCAAAGTTTATGATTTTGCCATATTTTTGCTTTGTCTTTGTATTGGTAAAAATTTTCAATTTGGCTGTACTGTGGCACAAAAATATGTATGTCTAAAAGTTCTTGCGCTAGCCAGACATAGTGGAACATGCCTGCAATCCCGGCACTCACGAGGCTGAAGCAGGAGGATCACCGGAGTTCCGAGGCTAGCCTGAACTACATAGCAAGACCCTGTCTCACAAAAAACGAGAGAGAGAGAAAGAGCAAGACAGACAGACACTGATTTTTGTGCTAAGGAGTAATAACTACCTGTATATAATGAGGGGTGTTCAAATAATAAGCGATTCATTCATTTCAAAACATCATCATAAGAATGCCTATGCATGAAAGAGGTTTCCAGTATAGACATCTAAATCATAGGGGTAACCATATTATATGACAAACTTAATTCATGTAATTTTAACCCTTATTTGTACCGTTTTTCTTTGATGTACTGACAAAAATGCAGACGTCCTCCCCATAAGATCATACTTTCATCAATCACTAAAGTTTTTCCAGGTTTTACTGCATTCTTGAATATACCAATAATACCTTCGATGATTTTTCTAAATTTATTTGAGAGATCCTAGGTTCTGCATGTAGCATTGTCAGAGAAACGTAAACAGTTCAAAATAACCAAAAAATGATCACATTTCATTATAGAGATTCTTTTCCCATGGTCTTCCACATTGCATGGCATTCTTTATATGTCCATTGGGATACATATTATTTTCACACTAATAACAATCTAATACCTGGTAATGATACTATCACCATAACCAATAATACACCTAAAAAATTTTCATCTTGTTAACTGAAACAGAGTCCCAAAACTGCTGTTTTCTTCTTTTTGCACTAAAGCTTCACTGTATGGCATATCTATTTGTTTTTTCAACTATAATTCTACCAGCTATGAAACATTTACACAACACAAAAATTTAGTGAATATTTCTTATTAGAAGTTCTGCATTCTGCAGTTGTGTGCTCGTGTTCTATCACATTTCTTTCTATTATTAGTTGCCATTTTTCCTCTTGATCATCTACATTCACATCCAAATCTATACTATGTTCACTGAATGTATTGGCCACAAGACTAAATTCATCTAACTCTAATGAATCTTCATCTGAAGAGTAATAGGTAGATCCTGACCTTTTCCTCTGATGAGATATAATTATAGATTCATCCATTTTCTGTGTTTGACACTAATGGGAAAAAATTTTACACAACTGAAATATTCTTAAAATTGAAAACTGAATAGGTTTTGTATACATACATGTATACAAAAATTATACGTTACAAACAAAAATCCCAAACAAAGATGAGAAGAATCACCAAGGAACAAAGGAATAATAAAGAAAAACTTAACCACTGAGTTTAATAGTAATCTAGTTATAAAATAACAATGATTGTTTTTGTTTTAGCATCTTATAATAACAAAAGAACATATACAGGTTAACTAAGTAACATCAGACAATCAAATTCAAATCTGAGTTGCCAGCAGCCAGACAAACAACTTATGGCCCCACTGTGAACTTATTAATACAAACAAACATCTAATTAAAAATGTAGAAAAAATAAATTTTTAAAAAATGCAAAAAGAAGGGCTGGGGATCTAGCTCAGTGGCTTAAGTGCCTGCATGGCAAATGCAAGGTCATGAGTTCAATCCTTGGTGCCTCAAAAAAAAAAAACAAAAAGACAATGACAAAGTCTGAAGAAATTAAAACAATACCACATGGGCCTACAACCTCTGGCCTACAATCAGATTTGTAAATACTTCTCTAAAACTTTTAAACATAGCAAGTTTTGTTAATTAAGACAAGAATATAGTCCTTGTGTACTAACAAACCAGTTATTTCCTGAATTTAAATAAACAATCAAAAGAGCAGTTAAATTAATTAATAAAACTTTAAAGATTCATTCATATTATTTTTTTTGCAGCTTCCAAGTAAACTCCCACCATTTTAACAGCACACTGTTTGCTCACATATGGATTAAAATGTGTTGTTATTTTGCATGTGGACCCAGTGCCACATGTCTGTAATCCCAGCTACTCAAGAGGTTGAGGCAGAATGATCACAAGTTTGAGGTCAGCCTGAGCAACTTAGACCCTGTCTCAAAATAAAAAGGGTTGAGTCCATGGTAGAACATTTGCCTAACATGCACAAGGTCCTGAGTTCAATTCTAGCACCAAAAAATATATATATATATATAACATATACTTCATAATATACATATATAATATACAACATCTGTGTATAATATGTAATCATAATATATGTGTATAAATATAAGTACTGTATACATGTGCATTTTGGCCCAAAGTCTGGCTCATAGCTTTGCCAGTATAGCCCCTTGATTTTTGCTAGTGTATCAAAAGTTAATTAGATTCCACAGGCATCAAATTATTCAAACTTTTAAAAGATTTACAAATCACATGCAAATTGATGGATTTAAACTGGAGAATACAATCTCCACTGGAGTTAAAAATAACATGCAATACTCATTCAGAGCAATACCTCAATATTTTAAAGTGCAGGAGAAAATCAATTAGCTTTAAGTCCACTGTACACCATGAAAAAGGAATTAGATTACTGTGACAGTTATCCATAATTTGAGTGACAAACTATTCCTAACCAACAATAAAGTAACCTACTCAGATAAAATACCTACATATACTATGCCCTCTAGAGACCTTGCGAAACACTTCATGAGACTTGTCAACTAATTTCGTCCATTCTGACTCTATGAAGATCACTTTGCAAATGTATTTTTTTAAACAGAATACAATTAATTTTACTGAAACCTTTAATTTCAGTATACTGAAAACAGCTCCAAACAAAATAACTGGATATGGTAGTTTCCCATCAAACCATGAACATGTTTTGATTTTTTTTAATTTCTCTCAGAGATGACCTTAAAACATGATAGCTTCAAATACTGACAACAGAACCAAGAAAAATTATGAAATTAATCTTAAGAATAACTATTTTTAGCTACTCATAAAAACACAAAGATCAAATTTCAAAGCAAAAATAGTGGGTACACAATTTAACACACCAAGTAATTGACAATTATTTTAAATTATTCTTCCCAA
The DNA here is from genome assembly GCA_004365215.1 of Cuniculus paca. Lineage (NCBI taxonomy): Eukaryota > Metazoa > Chordata > Mammalia > Rodentia > Cuniculidae > Cuniculus > Cuniculus paca. The sequence goes on from RJWT010038079.1 coordinate 6,073, forward strand.
AAATATGCTCTTACATACCTAGTTTCTTTTAGTATCTCCACTTTAGTGGCCAGATTTTTCATTCTGGTACCTACATGAGTCTTCAGACTAGTTTCTAAATATTTGGTCAAATTCATAGTGGTTTCTTTCTCTTGCTGAAACAAAGAACAAACAAATTCTAGTAAGACCCAAATAAGGAACTGTATCTGCTATGATTTAAATGATTTTTAAGGATAATTAAACAAAATTTTAAAGATTACAAAATGTTAGTGTCAGTAATTGGGGAGATTAATACAACAAAATATACTGTACGCATTCAATCCCCCCCCCAAATAATATGAAATAGGTGGAACAACAGGACAAAGGGAGTAAAGGGCAGGTATAAAAATGATCAAAGAATATTACATGCATGTATAAACCTACCAAAATGAAACCCATTAACCAATGAAAAAACAGTGGGAAAAAATGCTAGTGACAGAACTGAAAAGAACTGTTAGACAGGGTCCCAGGAAATGTCAGAGAATTAGAGAACTGATGTGTAGTGTCAGAAAAACCACACATTGAATACCACTCAAGGACTGGGAATATACATCATTTGCCTGGCTGGCATGCACAAAGCCCTGTGTTCAATTCCCAGTACCCCCCCCCACCCAAAAAAGAAAGAAAACCAAACACTATTATTGAAATGGGGAAAAAAACTGAACCTGACTCTGAACAAATCTTGAGACGATCATAAAAGAAAAACGAAGATAAAGAAAACAAGCATGCAGCACTTGGGAGGCTGAAGCAGGAGGATCGTTGCAAGTTCGAGACCAGACTGGGCTACAAGGCCAGCCTGAACTGCATAGCAAGACCCTGTCTCAAAAAAGACAAAAAAACAAAAAAGGGAACAAGCATGCAGATCGAGCAATTTAAGAGAAACATCCACCAAAATGCAATGTATAAGCCTAACTGGGGTCATGACTGGCAGAGCAAATCAATTATAAAAGGGCTTCTGTACAGCCATCTGGGAAATCTGAACATTACCTGTATATTAATGACATTAAGGTATTACTGCTTAATTTCAGTATGTACAGTATTATGGGTATGGTTTGGGGGTTTTGTTGTTCCTTTGGGAGTGGGGGATGTTAGGAACTAAAATCAGGGCATACACTCGACCACTGAGCTACATCAGGGTCTGGATTTTGTTTTAAAGTTATTTTCTATTGGCTATAGTTACATATTGGAGAATACAAAATATGGACAGGATCTATTTTAAAATAATCCATGAAGTACAGACTTAAGACTGCCAAACCCAAGATTGAAAAAAAAAAAAAAAACTGATGATGAGCACATGAAGACAAATTGTTCAATTCTCTCTCTTGGAATTTTTGAAAATTTTCTTGATGAAAAATCTTTCAAAAGAACATAAAAGAAAATGTAAATGAGAAATGATTAAACTTAATGACATTCAAAAATTATTAAAGTATAAGAAAAATTCATCTATAAACAAATATAAAGAAAAGAAAAACTGAGAAAGAACAGGAAAGAAAAGGAAGGGAAAAACTGACCAGCAGGTAAGTAAGAGGAAATTATTATGCATATTACCCTGCTGAATATTCTTTACCTTAAACAAACCTTTTAGAGACCGAGAGCTCAAACTGCAACCCAAAACTCACTTATTTGTCACAAAGTGCCAACATTGCAATTAAACCTTAATAGAGGTTTTAGTTTAGAAAAAACAACACATAGAACAGCATCACTTGTCTTAAAAGACAAATAACATGCTTCACACCCACTGCCGTAAGCCTTGATCCTACCTGCAGCTCCTTAGAAGTCTGTTCTACTTTCAATTCTAATGCCTTGTAACTTTCAAGAAGATTCTCCTTCTCTGCTTTAAGCTTTTCATTTTCTTCAATCAGCTTCTGGTCCTGCTTTATTTTTGCCAGACTGACATTAGACCCTAAATTAAAGGCACCAACAGCCAAACTTTCCCTATTAAAAGTAAAATTCGTTTTTCAAAAACATTGTGTAAGACTGAGTTCACACATCAAAATTATCTTAGGCTTTTTATATCATTTTATACTATACCTTAGAGTTTAGTACTGGAAACTAAAATCTTTACCTAATTCAATATTTTAAAAGTTATGTAATACAAACTGTCACATGACTGAGTTACACTTCAAAAATAATGCCTCCAATTCTCCTATATTCCAAATTTCTCCATGGTACTACCAATTCCAGAGAATAAAATAAAAGGCATTTCTGTATCAGTTTCTTTCAATCCCCCCCACAATCATACTCATCCCATTTGACAGTTTAGTTCCTAAAGCACTAGCAAAATCTCATAAAACCACTGTAGTATCCAAAATATGGAATCATGGCTTGGATCATAATACGCAATACTGTATATATAAATAAATGTGACTTTTCCATCAAGTTGCCAATACAAAATTATCCGAAAAGGGAAGTTGTAAAGAAATCACACATCCTGAGGTGACAGATATGCCGATTCTTCTGATCACATTACATATTGTACACATGTATGAAGATGTCACATGGTATGCCATAAATATGTTCAATTATTGTCAACTGCAAATAAAAAAATTTTTTTAAAGGTGAACCCTTTTGGAATAATCAGACCCCACCACATCGAGTTTTCACAAGAAAATCAAAGAACATTTCTTTTGGCTGGGGATTTAGCTTAGTGGCGTAAGCGCCTGCCTGACAAGCACGAGGTCTTGAATTTGATCCTCAGTACCAAAAAAAAAAAGAGAAAACATATCTTTTGCTAAAGAAAAGCAAAAAATATATATCCAGTAAATAAATAAATAAATAAATAACAACAATGATTTCTTTGTTTGGTACTGATTCAAGCCAGAGAATCGTATGTGTACAATATATATGGTCTACTGCTGAGCTACATCCCCACCAGGCCCAACTTCAAATCTGATACAAAATTCTGTTCATACTTGCATAATTCACATTTAGAGATAAGATTTTTATTTCTGATAAATATATTCAAAGGATTTGGCATGAAAATTTACTCTGTGAACTTTAAAAATTTCAGGAGTAATTTTTTTTTTTTGTAGCACCAGGGATAGAACTCACAACCTCACACTTGCCAGGCAGGCATTTAGGCCACTGAGCTAAATCCCCAGCCCTAGGAATGATTTTTTTCTTCAAGCTTTGTTAATGAAAATATTGCTGCTAAAGCAAAGGAACACATTTGAAAGAATGGTATCAGTATTATCTACCAAAACCACTGACATAATATTCCAAAAGCATAAGCATCCTCTTCTACAAAGGCCACTGCTATACATTTGAAAATTGTTAAAACTAGAAACTCCATTACACTCTTACTTTGAAAATGTCACATGATTCCCTGAATCATTTTCGTTCTTCCAGTTAAGAGTCAGCTTCCCACTTAAGCGCCCCTTTGGCCTACTGAAGTTCGGCTGGTTTGATCTGTGACCCCACAAGGGAATAGGATTCTTGAGGTTTCTGAGAGCAAGCTGACTGGGATCTGATTTTTTCTCATCACAGATGTTAGCGCTAGAAGTGAGTTGACATTTTTCTGCAAATCCTTTCTTAGCCACCTCTTCTCCTATATCCACACTGTCGAACTCAGCCTGAGCAATAACTGTTCCATCTTGATCAGTTGCTTTAATTCTCATTTTTATTTCCTTTTCAAAAATTAAGCTCCCCAAAAAGGTTCTGCCCTACAAAAGATAGGAAAGAAAACATAAACCAGCTACTTCAACATGTTTTTCTATTCACTAATTTTATTTCTACTCAAATTTTGTGTGTGTGTGTGTGTGTGTGTGTGTGTGTGTGTGTGTGTGTGTTTTTTTTGAGACAGGCTCTCGCTATACAGTTCGGGCTGGCCTTTAGCTCACTTTGTAGCCCAGGCTGGTCTCGAACTCACAACAATCCTCCTGCCTCAGCCTCCCGAGTGCTGGGATTACAGGTGTGAGCTACCATGCCCGGCTTATTTCTACTCAATTTTTTCCAAGATTGCATTTCATCATTCTAAAATATATGTGCTTACTAACTTTTAATTATTGGTTACTAATATACCACACTGAGGAATGATACAACTAAAACGTGTTTGAAAGGAATTTTTTTTTTTTGGTACTTTTGAGGCAGGGTCTCCCTATGCAGTTCAGGCTGGCCCTGAACTTACTTAGTAGCCCAGGCTGGCCTCAAACTCACAGCATTCCTCCTGCCTCAGCCTCCTTAGTGCCAGGATTTCAGGCATATGTCACCACACTCAGCTGGGAGTGTATCTTGAACTTAATTCTAATAAGAACTTTTCTACTCTTCTAGAAACTTGTAATTCCTTAAATTATTTTGATACAATCTAATTACTCTTCTCTTCCTAAATTTCTGTAAGTTCTTTCCCTGATTTCCACCTTATACTACAACGACTCATTTTTCACAATCTATAAAGCATAAATTTAAAACACAAAATGAGCGGAATACTGCTTAAATTTACTGCTTCATATCTTCCTTGAAATAGGGAAACAAACAGATGGGCCATTATCTCTCTTGGAGTTCTATTTTTAGCTATCTTCTCACTAGATAAATATGAAAAATAATATAAAATGTATACACATAAAGCAAACCAAAGAAATCATAACAATAATAATAAAAAAATAAGAGTGTTAAGATCAGACAAGGCAGGGGCAGGGTGATGCACACCTATAATGCCAATATTCTGGGAGGCTGAGGCAAGAGGATCACAAAGTTCAACACCAGTCTGGACAATTTAGCAACTGAAGTGAGACCCAGTCTCAAAATTTAAAAAGATACAGGGATGTAGCTCAGTGCGAAGATCCCAGGCTCAATCTCCAACACCATCAATTGAAAAAGAAAAGAAAATGAAAAAGAAAGAAAGAAAGAACCAAATGAAAAACTAGAAAATGCAAGCTGGATACATTTAAAGAAATAAAACTCTTTAAGATCCAAAAAATTAAATAATACTGATAAGGATTAAATATTTTCTACCTCTTTTTAATTATACAAAAGTATAGAGGGTACAGCGAGACTTATGAAGGAGTACTTTTTTGGTGCCATGGGCACTTTTATCAGTCTAATGAAATCACTGCACCTCTTCTCAGAATGATTTTAAATGTACAGAATATACTACGTCTCGTTTCACTGAGCTATAATTTAACACCAGGATGAGAAATCTTGGGTTTAGAATAATTATCTGAAGCGGGTAGAGGAAATTCAAACTATATAATACTCAAGAATCACCAATTATCATTATTTTTAAAAAATACTTTTTTAACCTAAACAGCCAAAATGGCAAAGTATTTAAACTAATAAAAACACAGGTCTTACAAATTTTTCAAAGCATAACGTTTAGAAATATAAACATTATATCAAGGAACTTGAATCACCAAGAGTACCAATACAGGCTGGGCATGATGGCACATACCTATAATCCCAGCATTTGGGAGGCTAAAGGAAGAGGATCGCCTCAAGTACAAGGCCAGCCTGGGCTACAAAGTGAGCTCAAGGCCAGCCTGAACAGCACAGTGAGACCCTGTCTCAAAAACACCAGGGCCAGGAATCTAGCTCAGTGGTCTAAGCACCTGCCTGGCAAGCACAAGGTTGTGAGTTCAATCCCCAGTGCTGAAAAAAAAAAAAAAAAAATCAAGAAAGTTTTAAAAAAATTTAATTCACTGAAATACATCATGTTAAGATTCCGATCAAAGAGATAAAAGTAGCTTTCTAATTAACATAGTACAAAAACTCTTGGTTTCAATTGCTATTGTCAAAATCTATCTAAAATCTAAGTAAAACTACTACCACTATGAAGCAAGTGTTTGAAAATTATTGCTGGAATATGTGGAATTCTTTTCTTTTTTTCTTTTGTTACCGGGGATTGAACTCATGACCTTGCACTTACCAGGCAAGTGCTTGAACTGCTGGGCTAAATCCCTGGCCTCTTGGAATTCTTATATGTAAAGAAATTCAGTCTTCGAAAAGCATATGAACTTAAATGGAAATAATCTTTCTACAAAAGTTCCAATTATCTAAGCCTGAATGTCCTAAAGACATACAACCCCTTAGGGATTTTATGTAGAAATTTGATTTCTAAATTTCTCTCTGAAGTAAAATTCCTTTTAGTTATGGTCACTAATCCTAATTAATACACCTTCAACCACATTATCCCTGAATCACATATAATCACAAAGACAAGCCTTGAAATTGAAATAAAATCTGAGTTTTTCTTAGTTCTAACAAGCAACAATGAAAAAGTAGATGACACCCAAGTGTTTTAGTACTTTGCTATATACATCTATAATGCCATATATTCTTTTGAAAATGTCACTTAACTTTTAACACAAGAAATATGTTAACTCTTTAGAGGACGAAACATATATACTTACTTCTAAACATATTTAACAATTTAAAAGAGGATTTAAGCCGATCAAGGATCCAACTAGCCAGCCTTTCTGGTAAGCCGCGCAGACCATGCAGGACCCAGGAAGACAAAAGTCAGATAGCAACTCCTAAGAATGAGCCATGCCGGGACTGGGAGGAGCCAATCAAGGATCCAACTAGCCAGCCTTTCTGCTAAGCTGCGCAGAACATGTGGGACCCAGGAAGAGAAAAAGTCAGTGCCTCCTTCCTGTAAGCCTACCGGCATGCAGGCTGAAAATCACCAAACCCTCTCACCCCATAAGCCACCAGCTGGTTTGGAGATCAGCCTGAGCTGACAGCAATTGAGGTACAAAAAGCACCTGAAGGCTTGTATTGTTAGGTTGAATTTACAGGCATGGGGTTGACAGTCTGAGCATGTACAGGAAGGATAATAGCATGTAATACGGTAAATATAGGGGGTTTTAGGGCCGGGGATCTAGCTCAGCGGCCTAAGCGCCTGCCTGGCAAGC
>RJWT010038080.1:0-12925 GCA_004365215.1 Cuniculus paca
GGGGGGGGGTGTCAGTGGTGCCTGGCACTTCCAGGAAGATTTCTTATAACATGATTGATTGTGTGGACTTTTCTTTTTATGTTTCCCATATCAGGTGCCATATGTGACATCCAGATGACCCAGTCTCCATCCTCCCTGTCTGCATCTCTTGGAGACACAGTCACCATCAGTTGCCGAGCTACCCAGGGCATTAGCGATTGGTTACATTGGTATCAGCAGAAACCAGGGGAACCACCTAAGCTCCTCGTCTACTCTGCTACTAGCTTGCGGTCTGGAGTCCCATCGAGGTTCAGTGGCAGTGGATATGGGACAGAGTTCACTCTCACCATCAGCAACATTATGCCTGAGGATGTAGCAATTTATTACTGTGAACAGAGTTATAATACCCCTCCCACAGTGATACAAGCCATAGCATAAACCAAATACAAAAGCAGAAGTTTGAGACTGTGCTGCCCCAGCTGCTGGTATCTCCAGTTGCTGTGAAGGTTTTTCACATGTGACCTGACTTTGAATGTCACCGGGAGGTTTTTGCAGAATGGGACAGAAAGTCTATTTTGGTCCTCAACCTCAGCACCTCAGATTGTCATTTCCTTTGTTAATATAAAGGTCAAACTATTAGTATTTGTAGATTATGGGTTGGGGCATCATTTGCAACTCTAGAGCAAAACAGAAGCCATTGAAGTCAGTCTAAGGTAAAATTATTTTAATACTCAGAGTTGTAATTTAACCAACAGCTTTTATTGTCCTTAGGAAGCTGGGAAGAGGTAGGCAGAGTGCACAGCAGCAAGAAATAGGGCTGCTAATCATATAATTCTCTGTCCAATGGAAAAAACCTGAGGGTAGCAGCCTGATTCTGTCTTCTACCCAAAGCCTTTCTCCACAAGTCTCCAGTTTTTACCCCTGCTCATGTATCTGCCTACTGATTTCCATGAATATGAGATTCTTTACTGTCTTTCAAATCTCCTAGGATTATTTCTGCAGAACGAGCTCCTCAGCAAAGCATAAAAGGGAGAGTGATTCTGATAAATGTACTGATAAAAGTGATGGTGATCATGGGGAGTAGACAGACAACAACTCAGGATGATCACTCATGTCCTAAGTCTCAGATTTATTCCTGTTAGTGAATGGCACCAAAGTATATTTGCTTGTGCTTCATAATACTATCTATGAATAAGGGACCATATCCAGCAAGGTCAGTAAGGAACAGATTAAACTGGAAAGGAGAGGACATTATAAGAAGTTCTGTATACAGACAGTTTTGCATGAAGCTTCATACCAACATCCAGTTGAGAAACCTTCCTTGGAAGACAAAACAGAAAAACCAAAAAGAAACTCATATTTAAAAAGAAAGAGAAAATCTTAGAAATTTAAAAAAACAAGTTTGTTACTCTAAGTACTCTATTTGACAAATAATTATATGTTTCCTGATGAAAACGTGTCCCATGCCAGGAGTCCTGAGTGTTTCCAAGAGCATGTAATGGATACAGAATCACAGACGCACCCCAGAGCTGCTGAGGGATGGTGGGGATTTTAACAAGAACAGAACAGACCCACAGATGGGTTAAAAAAATTTTATTTTAGTGGGCATTCAATTCAGTAAAAGATTTTCCCTCCGATGATGTCATTTAAAAATCCATCCTATTTAAACCCATACCTTGGCAATATATTGAGCTTTTCATTCTTAAAGTAAAACTGTATTTGAAAATATTTTTGCATGATAAGTGTTGAAGAATATAATTGTTCTTCCACGTTATGCACAAATACCTTGATACCTATGTGTAGTAGAGGTTTTTAGAAACTTTCAAGAATTATTGAATTGAATGAATGAATGAATGTATTATGAACCTGTATTGAAGATTACTGACCCCAAACTTGCCAGAGCAGCTTAATTTTTTTTTCACTCCTCATTTTTCCAGAGAATGTGCTTGTGTGCCTCAGCCCATCAGGTGTAGACTAGATCAAACTCAATTCAGAAATGAGCAGCCAGCAGATCCAACCAGATTTGCTCTCCTGAACCAGTTGATGATCATTACAACAAACTCCATGAGCAGGACCATGAATCCTCAAAGTTAGAGTCATCAGGTTTTTTTTTTTTACAATGACTTATAAACCATTATTGTTACAAAGCTAACGAATAAAATGTAAACATATTCACACAAATACACTGATTTAAAGAAAAACTGATAGCATAAAAATACTTGGGAATTCATTCATAAAGAGATGTAGAACATTGGAGAAATTTAGAAACCTCCAGAATATTTCAATACAAAGAAAAATTAATTTTATCTCTGGAAAAATTTCCCCCACACAGGAATAGAATTTTAAGATATAATAATGTTAAACATAATAATCATAATGTCCTGTTCAGACATTACATACATAAACAACATAAATTATTGAAAGTATAGTTCATATATATAAGAATATGGACTAGTGGGTTGGCACGTGCCTATAATTCCGATGTTGTGGGAGGATGAGGCAGAAAGATCAGAAGTTCAGTTTCAGGCTGGATAACTATTGAGACAGTTTCTCAAAATCAGGCTTGGATATTGCTTGTTAAGAAGGCATTGAGTTAATTTCCCATCACAAAAAATAGGTACACACACAACACAAGTGTACCTATGGAGATAGATACACAATCCATACATATACATTTATTTTTTTGTTAATTTTTGGTTCTACTTATATTAATACATATTTATGTTAAAAATCATATGGTTATTAATTCACACATATATATATATGTGCACTTTTCTTGTCCTAGATGGAAAATATGTCTCTGTTTATTCACAATCAGTATTAGCATACATAACCAGATATGGTACCTGCTTTGACAGCAAATATTTTCTTTATGATCCTTGTTTCTAAGTCACTTATTTTTTTTGCGGCACCAGGGATTGAACTCACGACCTCGCACTTTCCAGGTAGGCACTTAGGCCACTGAGCTAGATCCCTAGCCCTTGTCTTTTTGAGACAGGGTCTCACTATGCCGTTCAGGCTGGCCTTGAACTCACTTTGTAGCTGAGGCTGGTCTCAAACTTGCAACGATCCTCCTGTCTCAGCCTCCCAAGTGCTGGGATTACAGGTGTGAGCCACCACGCCCGGCTCTAAATCAATTATTAAGTGGGAATACCTGCCTAAAAATATGTTGTCAATCTGATGTACAGCAACAACGTTCAGATGGAGATAATTTGCCTAATCTGGAAAGATAAGACATTTCAGTGTGTGGAAAATGTTTTGAGACTACATCAACATGAAAGCATAGGGTTTTCTTTCACTTAAAAGACAATCTGATTGCTTTCTTCATGAGCAATGACCTATCACTTGAATTTTATAGAGATAATAACATGGAGTAAATTAATCAATACAGAGCACAAAACAACATGAAAGGTTAGAATTTTAATCATGGATGAAACCACTTTTCTTCCTAGATAGTGTGAAGAATAACACGATCTGGTGACAGGATGCTTATCAGATTAGACAGAAAAAGTTATGAAGTTCAATTGTTTTAATGTTTAAAAATCACTCCTTTACTGTGCCAATATTATTCTAATATCAAATTTACTTGCTTATCAAGACTTGACAGGTCTCTATAATTTGGATTTAGTTAATCTTTTGGTCTTTTTGACAGATTGCAGGCCACAATTATTTGTCACAAATGCATCCTCACTGTGTTAGTGTATTTATTTAGGTTGTGGTTTGGATAACTCATTCTTAACCTCTTGTATCTAATTGTTTCTGGAAAATTTGTAGCATGTAGGACAATGGGACCAATTAACAAGCCATCTTTTAGTCTAGAGTGAGCCCAAGTGGAACGATCAAGAGTTTCAGGTCCTCCTAAAACCTTTACATGGCAGCTGCTCTGCAATGATCATTTGCACATAGATTATCTGCATCCTTTTCCCTCTTCTATGGGTAAAGAGACATGGAGACCAAGAGACACTCTTGATGAAGTATGGAAAATAAACACTTGAGACACTTATAATGGGACAAAGAATCCGCCGTCTCAAGTTAATCTATTAATTCTTTTTAACTTTAGTTATTTCTAGAACTGAGAAAAATTTAATTTTTCAGAAATTTGAAGGATTTATTCTGGACTGAGGTGAAATCATTGCCATAGACAGGTTGGCCATGATGAAGAGGCATCAAAACTCTGAAAAAATTTCGAAGATTGCATCTTACAGCCATTTTGCAAGGAAAGCTAGGGAATGGAATCACATTGAATACATGTTTTGACAATTTTCAGGCCTTACAAGTATAAAGCCTTCAGGGTTTCAGAAAAAAATCATCTGGTTAATTGCTAGAATTGGACTTTTTAAATAGGCCATGCTTCTCAACCTTGATTTTCAAAGAAATTCCAATCTAAAGTGCATCACAAACAAGATTCTCTCAAGGGTTACAGTGATACAATATAAAGAGGTCAATTATTCACCATTTCAAGCCATGCTGTAAGAGATGGAGCTCTATGAACGGGCTGTGCAAGTGAATTTCACCTAATCCAGGCTGACATAGTTAATAACACTTCCGATTATTTGACTTACCAAGAAAAAATGGCTCCTTCTTCCTGAGCTCCATTAGCTGTGCTGTGTATCAGAGAGCAGCAGATCACACTGGCAACTGATGTCAAGGTAATTACTGTGGATCTAATTCAACTTATCGAAGAGAGTGATTTTTTTCCAGTTCATACATTTGCCTTCCTTTCAAGCCGTGGAACACCATTTGAATTTAGAGAGGAATGTCTGTTTAGAATTAGGAATAGTATTTTCTAATTGGATACAGGTATGTAGGAAAGGTTCGAAGACTTGTGATAACCAAAGAACAACTTTTATAGTATGTTACTTTTGGATTTTTAAGGACAACACATTATGGGAGAAAACAACCAATCACAAAGGCAAATTTTAAATCTTCAGCACTGGCTTTCACATGCAGTAAAAATATTTTCTCAAATTCAGTCATCTTAATAGGACACTTTGTAAAAATAACATTTTCAATGTATGATTTATTATAAAAGAAAATAAGCAGATTTCTTAACCTTTACTCATTTTCCCAGAAATCACATTTCCTTAGAATGGTAGAAAAAAGTGATTCTTAATTTAACAACCTTTCAAAATAATCTTCTAAACCACAATAAGATACCACTCCACCCTCTTTCTATTTGTTTTCTCATTCTTGGTGGGTTTTTTTCCCCTTTTTCCCAAATATAGACGCTTCTGACTCCTTTTAGTAGTATGAGGTTAGGAGTTTGATTCATTTAAGACTAAGAGCAAGACTTGAATTGGCTAACATCATAAGTCAAATACACAAAACCTATACAATACAAAGAAATTCAAAAGTGTCTGCAAAATTTTAAATATGGAACTGTGGCATATTGATTATCAACCTATCTTCTCAGTACAGAATTTTTGCATCGCCTCAGATTCTTGCTATAAATTTCTTTGCATCGAACTGCCAGTACCATCGTGAACACTCATGTTTAAAATTACTGTACATTTTTATTTAAATAATGCTTAATTTCAAATTATGCTAGTATCATAGAGTACACAAAAAGTATAATTTTCAATTAATTGTAGCTATTATTTATTTTTAAATGAAGGTGTAGGAGTGCTTTTTAATTCAAGATACTTATTAAACTATTTCCTCTTTTTGTATGTAGTGTAAACATTTTCCTGAATTTGAGCTATAATTTTCAGTAGATGACCAGTCACAAATGACACACTTCTCAGGTTCCAGTCTTTGCTCATATTGGAAACATTTTACAAATATTTATTTACTTTTTGTATTTAATCTCTGAACATTAAAATATTTATAAAGTTTTTTTTACCAGAGATGTTATTTATTATGATAAAGTAGTACAGAATAAATTGTGTTTTATAAAAAAATTCCCATTTAAAGGTCAATATAACTTTTACTAAACCACTAGATCTTTTTCTAACAATTTCTTGTAATCTTTTAAAAATATATTATTTTAGCCAGGAGTGGTGGTGCACTCCTGTAATCCCAGCACTCAGGAGGCTGAGGTAGGAGGTTCATTTCAAGTTCGAGACCAGCCTGGGCTACAAAGTGAGCCCAAGGCCAGCCTGAACTGTGTAATTAGACCCTGTCTCAAAAAGACAAAAAAAAATAAATAAAAATAAAAATATATTATTTTAATAATGTCCCAGAAGATTTTGACATAGCTGTTTTGTGAAATCATACCTACAGCTGTTTTTGCCTGTTTGTGTTCTTTATCAATTAGATAAGATTTCAGGTTAAATTCCAAATAGTACATTATAGTACACACGATTTGAAAGAAAAAGAAATTTTACCTTTCTACAAGCTTATTAACTTGATAGTGATATTTTAAAAATGATGAATATAATTCAGTATGAAAACAGTACAAGTTCTTTGCTACATGGGAAAGACCACACCTTTTATTAGCTACAATATGGGACAATTTTATTGATTGGCTTTCTTCTATCTGGTTCCCCTTTTTTTGTGTACCATTTGACAGGGGCCTAAACTCTCTTCTCACAACTACTCCTTCCCAGGATGGTCACTTGCAGCCTGTTTTCTAGCAACAAACCATACCAAAAAAACAAGCCAGAAAACACTCACATTCTGTGTCATGGTGCAATGTGGACACTGGGAACTTTCAACCACCCACTGGATTCTTGACAATACCTCACTGTCTGATGACTGACATTATTCAAGAACTGGATACTTCTTTCATAATTCCCCATTGGAATGGGGTTTCCCTCTTGCTCCTGCCCTTCCTCAAAACCCAGTGACATTCTGTGTCTGCATCAAGGTCCCTCAGCATATGCACCACAGCTTCTACCCCGTACTCCTCTGCACCGGCTGCTGGAGACATGGTACATCACCCTGCCATGCTTGCCTGCATGTTCCCCTTACTCTTGTAGGAGAACCAGTTACTCTTACTTGGAATTTAGCACTGGCTCCTCTGGAGAGCAGGTGGGAGGATCTGGCCCACAGACAAAAGCCTGATCTCTTCAATTGGTCCTCTAAGAGCTGGGCCAGGATGAGCAGAAGTGTATGCTCCAGTCTGTAGGAGATCGTGGAGAGACTGGTCCGCAGAATAAAGATCCCAACTCCATTGCTAGTGATGCCAGCCGAACCTGGAGGCGGGATTAATGTGTGATAATCCAACAGCTTTGAAGGCACTCTTAGCTTCTATCAGAACCAGTGTAAGGAGGTGATTCTGCAGATGATAAGACTTTTCCCCTTGCGAAGCACCCAGGGAAGCTGGAGACTGGGTTAACTACTTAACGGGTTACCTTGAGCATCACTCAGGCAGGGCATTTGTTTGTGCACCGACTCTCCTTCCCTTGGTCTTAATTTTTCTATCTTTCAAAACACTCTTTAAAAACAACTGAATGCCATGTGGTTTCAGAGGAAGAAATATGCAAAGTTATGGGTTTGTGACCAAAGCCTTAGGGACACATGGTCCTTCTCCCTCCCCTCATCAGCTCTGGTATTTCTCTTAGGTGAATATATAGCTACCACAGTCAGGGGTCTGAGATATCACCTGTTATCTTTGCAGGCATGGGACATTAGATCTATATTAGCAGGTGCAGGCATGAGTTATAAGGGGGCTAAATTCCCCCTTCTAGGAGGAGGTCAGCCTTGAGCTTACTGTGAACCAACAAGCATCGTGCATCACTCTGCTCCCTGTTCTCTGCAACTCATTGAGACACTGACTGTTGACCGACTTTCGATAAAGGTGTCACAAGGACCCTTCCAATTTTGGAAGAAAATCTAATCCCTCAAATCATCAGAAATCCAGGAGCTCTCCATGATCCCATTTCCATGCATGGTATTTCATTTTCACTGATGTGTGAAATGCTATTATTTGAACAATCACAAGCAGTTTATCCAATCCATTGCTAGTGGCTGTTGTTTTAGCTATGGTTCTGACATGAAAAGATGTTTGTTCAAGGAAGATGCTCAGTTTGGAGAGATGAATGTATATTTTTCTCTTTATTGGCTCTTTGGAGCTCAGTTTAAACTCTGAAATCCATCCAATCTTTTAGAAAATAGAAACTTGTAATGCTTCCCTTGATATTTAATTCCACAGTTCTAAGTAATGTGGTTACATGGCTATTTCTGATAAGAAACTTGTTAATATTTTAGGCTATATGTAATAAACGATCATATTCTAAATATAAAAGACAAGTTTTTAGCTCTAAAAACACATCCAGTGATTCCAGTACGTGTGTTTCCACCAATGCTGAGTTCCCATATTGGTTTTCACCCTGTGAAGTTACACCATCAAGTGTGGTTTAAGCAATTCGTGATTCTGCTAGTAAGAAAACTTACATTAAAAAAAGCAAATGATACGGTTTAATACTTCAAATAAGCTCTTCTACTAACAATCATCTGTTTTGATAACTGTAGACATCAAGTATTGAATAATCTTATAACTTTTTTGGAATCCCGCTTTTTACAGTAAATGTTATATAAATCACAGTTTCATATTAAGGATATATACTAATTGGAAGTTAAAAAATAATGCACAAGGAGGTCTTACGCATTCTTGACTCAACTTCCTCCAATGATGATATTTAGCATAATTATAGTATAATATGAAAACGCAGAAGCTGATGTTGATCTATTCCATAGAGTTTATACAGTTTTCACAACTTAGTCATGTACCCTTTATATCTGTGTATGTGCATGGTGTGTGTGTGACACAGAAGTGTTGCTCTTTGCAAATGTTGAAGTGTGTACCTTTGTCTAATCAACATTATAATCAAGATATTCAACTCTTTCAGCATCACAAGACTATTTGCTGCTTCTGTTCATAGTCACACCTATTCAGTCATCCCCAGTATTTACCCTTGCTAGGTACTACCTGAGGGATCTCATGTAAGATGTGCTGTTTTGGGATTAGCTTATCTTTCTCAGGATAACTTCCTTGGAATTCATCCAAGCTGTATAAATACTTTGCTCCCTTTTATCGCTGAGTAGTATTCCACAGCATCAGTGTGGAATAGTTATTTACAAGTTATTTAGCTGTTTACCTGGACAACATGTCAGTAGTATAACAGTATTAGGAGTTAAAGATAAAACTTCTAAGAACAATTATATATATTTCTATGTGATTCTAAGCCTCCATTGTCTAATACACATGCCCAGGAATACTTTTGCTGAAATATTTTGTAAGTACACTTTCAATGATGATAAATATTATCACATTATTGTTTCTAATTGCTATACCATGTTATAGCTCCATCCACAATGTATGAGTACCCAGTTTTCTTGAATCTTTGTAAGCCATGAATGTTGTCATTACACTTTCCAATTTTAGTCACTCTGACAGGTGTGTGTACATTTAATACACATTTTATAAAGTTTTAATATATGCAACATTTTTAAAGGTGTCTATGTCCTCTCTATGCTTTCTTCAGTTAATCATTTCTGTGTATACTTACCCTTGCTTGAATTAGGTTATTTTATTGGTCATGATTGTGTATTGACATTTTTTTGAATGAAAAAGAGTAAAAACAATGACACAGAATTTCAATACAAAATAATAGATTGACATGGGTTAATATAGAGCATATTGTTATCTTTAAAGTAGTTGTTCTGACTATAAAATACAGGCTTGAAAAAATGATCAAACAATTGAACAATGAAAACACAAACTGTTCTTTTGGATGAACTAACAAAGATTAGTAGTATAGGTATCTATCTTGTATATATGTGTGTATAATTATAATTATATATAATATATATAATTTTCCCTTCTTTCTTTTCTCCTTTTCCCTATCCCAGTTGTTCTTTCCTTCTAAGCAGTTTCTTTCCCTTTCCCTTTCACAACATATATTATACATTTTGAATCTTATTTACTTTTTCAGTTTTTTACACTAGGGAGACGGCTAGTCTGATTTATTTCACTGATGAGTATGGTCTCAAATTGTATTCAGTTACTTATAAAAGTCTCAAGTTTATCCTTCTTTATAGCTGAGTAATACTCCATTGTATAAAAATACCACATATTTTTTATCCATTCTGTGGTTGATGGGAATTTGGGTTGTCTCCAAGACTTAGATATTACAAATTGTGCTGCTATATACATGGGTGCACATATATCACTGTGGCATGATGTTTTCAATTCTTCTGAGAAAATACTCAGAAGGGGAATAGCTGGATTGACTGAGACCTCCAATCCTAGTTTTTTGAGGAATCTCCACACAGATTTCCACAGTAGTTATACCAGTCTACACTCCCACCAACAGTGGAGAAGGGTTCCTTTTCACCAAAGCCCTACCAGCATTTGTTTTTGTTTGATTTCTTGATGATAGTCATTCTTTCTGGAGTGAGATAGAATCTCAATGTTTTAATTTGCATTTCTTGAATGACGAGTGACACTGAACATTTTTTCTTATATTTATTTGGCATTTGTATTTCTTCATCTGAGAAATGCATGTTCTTCTCAAATGCACAATTTTGGATTGGGTCTTTGATTTGGGGGGCCTGATATTTTTCAATTCTTCATACGTTCTAGATAAAATTCCTTTGTCTGAGAGACAGCTAAACTTTTTTCCATTCTGTGCATTCTTGTTTCACTCTGTTGGTGATTTCTTTTAATGTGGAAAATCTTTTTAATAAGATGAGATCTCAGTTATTGATTCTTTGAATTACTTGAAGACATAGGGGTAGACAGAGTGTTCATGTGTTGATTTTTATTACTGAATTTTGAGCATTCTCTAAACACTGTGGATCTGAATTCTTTGTTGAATATATGATTTCATGCAGTGCTATCTATAGTTCATCACTGAATTCACTTACCGAAGTCTATGTCAGACCTAAATATTTTACTTTTGATGAAGAACAAACCATTCAGTTTTCCTTTTGTGCTGGTAAAGGCTAAGTTCTTTTTTAATGAAAAATTGCATGTCTCTGGTTACTAGTATTGCTAAGTATCTTTTCACACAGGTATTATCACTTGATACAACTTTGGAAATTAATTTACTGACTATTATGATACAGGAAGTAATTTAACTCTGTTAAGTCTATTTTTGTCATGCACTTGTTGTTTGAATGATTTTGTGAATAACAATAATATCTTTACCTACTTTATTTTTCACATTTCCTTTGATTTCCATCATGGAGGTAACTTTATTATAGATTTTTTTCCTTTTATATTTTCCTATATACAGTGATTTGCTACTATGGATCATTTGGTCAGAAGCTTTGGTACTTCTACTTACAAAGATTAATTTAGAGGTTTTGTTTATTTCATTATATATTGATACAATTATAAGGCTATATATGTAGATATATCTACATATTTTTCTCTATCTTCTTACATTGTGTTGTAATTCTTTAGGATTTCATTATTACTCTCTTTTACTTGAAAAAGTTTTTTGGTGAATACAATCTTATTATTTAAATAAGCTACTTACATTACTTTCAAAAAGGACACTTAAACTAATTTCTCATTTTCATGGTTACTTTTTATGCAGCTGTAATTCTAAAGTTCCATTTTCAAATTTTGCATGTAAACTCATGAAAAAGGAAGTGAGTTTAGGTAATCATTCCTACTCCATGAGAAGAAGTTAATTGAATCTTGTCCAATTAAAATGTGAATACATTCAGAATTCCTGGCGCTTGAGGTTCTAGTTTGATACAAAGAATATTCAGCAAGTGATATTTGTGTTAAGGTGAGTTAAAACTAGAGCTAAAAGATCAGCAACTGAGTATGTGGCTGAGAGGAGGGGTGAAGAGGATCTCTCTGACCTGGATTCCATCACAATGGACAGAATAGGGTCCTGGTTACTAGGTTCAACATGGGATAATACCAGGACTATCTCTGTGGAATCTTGCACTCACATGTCAGTCAGGGAAAAAAAAAGAAACAAAAGAAAAGACAAAAACAAAACAAAAATAAAAACAGCAGAAGATGAGCTAGTGAAACCTGCTAAAGAGAGTAGTTGCATAAAAGTAAATGAATGGAAAGATGTTATGGTTCACTAGGTTACATTTTGTTCTAACTGTTTGAGGGTCAGAACAGCTGTGAAGATGAAATCATGCATTGCTGATGTGAGTACCTTTACTGCCTGCCACTTGAACACTGCCCTCTTATCCCACTAACATATATTATAATTTGCATGTTCCTCCCATATATTATCTCCTCACCCCGTCTGATGCCACATAATGTGTGTTTTTGACTGTTTGGGAAACTGACTGTCATTGGAAGTTCAGAGTCAAGGTCATGGGGTCCCAGGCTCTGCTCCTCAGTTTCTTACTCCTCTGGATTTCTGGTAAGAGAAACATTTGTTCTTATTCATGGGTTCAAACTCTCAGAATTTCCACCAAATATTATATATTGATATGAAATGATTTTTTCATGTTCTTCAAATACGATGCATGTAATTATTGTCTGTTTCCTCCACTAGCAGATTCCCTGGCAGAAACTGTACTCACACAGTCTCCAGAACTCCTGTCAGTGGCTGTGGGAGACAAAGCCACCATCACTTGCAGGGCCAGCACAGACATTGATGATGATATGAGCTGGTATCAGCAGAAACCAGGAGAAGCTCCTAAGCTCCTTATTAAAGTAGCTACTACTCTTGTCTCTGGGATCCCTTCCCGGTTCAGTGGCAGTGGATATGGAACAGATTTTACTCTGACAATTACTGACCTGGAATCTGAGGATGCAGGGTATTATTTCTGTCAGCAGGATGATAATACACCTCTCACAGTGATACACCCCTTTACAAAAACCTTCAAGTACCCTCAGTGCAAGGCTTTAGCTGTTCCTCAGGATGTGCAGTTTTGGACCCAGGCGATGATTTTGTGTTTGAGAGTTTTCTTCATGCACGTGCATGCTCACTTCCTTTTTTTGTGTCTATGATTACTTTTGCCATTCTCCTCTGTGCTCTTACTGATGTACTTGATAGAGAAGACAACAGAAAAGTCC
>RJWT010038081.1:0-12937 GCA_004365215.1 Cuniculus paca
CATTCTTTATATATTTTAGATATAAATCCTTTGTCTGAGGGCAGCTGGATATGATTTTTTCCCACTCTGGTTCACTGAACTTTTGAAGTCAAAAAACCAGAAGGTCTTTATTTGTTGTTTGCCCTGTTAGTAATCCTTCTTTAAAAAAAGCTGATGCAAGCAAAAGACTTAGGGACCCTATGATATAGATCATGTTTTAAATTTACTTTGCTAAATTTTCTTTTCTCTTTCTTTCTTTCTTTCTTTCTTTCTTTCTTTCTTTTTCTTTCTTTCTTTTCTTTTCTTTTCTTTTTTTGTCTTTTTGAGAAAAGGTCTCACTGTGCAGTTCAAGCTGGCCTCAAGCTCACTTTTGTAACTCAGGCTGATCTCGAACTCACAACAATCCTCCTGCCTCAGCCTCCCAAGTGTTGGGATTACAGGTGTTTGCCACCACATCCGGCTTTAAATTTTCTTTGTTTTAACAAACATCCGGTAGATGCCTGCACTATTGTGTTGTGTATTGGGAACACGTAAATAAACAAGAAGTGGCCTCTGTCTTCTAACATTCATTTTGTGGAGAGGAATACACCGTATCATGAGTACAAGTCAATTCAAAGCTAATAATATCCAACAACTAGGCAAATATCTATGACATATATATATCTACACACAAAATATATATATATGTACACACACACAAAGACACACACATACACATATTCTATCCCAAACATACTAAAGTACATGTCGCTGACACTTACCATCTTTCTTTGCCAAGCATTTAAAATAATACCTCACTGCCATGTAACAGCACATACATTAGATACATATTAGATATATAAAGCAACCATTTTACAGTTTCACATAACTTTTATTGTTTTTATTTACAGAATGCAAAATGATGTTATAGGATCCATATTTAGTAAAGTGATTACTATAATGGAACAAATTAACATGTCCATCACCTCAAGTAATTATTCATTTTTCACCCTCTGGGCAAGAGCAGCATAATTTACTCATGTAGCAAAATTCTTGAATGTAATAAAGTATTAACTGAAGCACTCATGTTGTATGTAGACCTTTGGATTTGTTTAACCTTATATATTTGTTACTTTGTGTCCTTTGACCTACATCTCCCCATGTCCTGCCTCCCCTCTCATAAGCATTGTTTTATTCTGCATCTCTATGTAATTGACTTGATTTTTTACATTTCACACATAAGTGATATCATGCAATATTTGTCCTTATGTACCTCCCTTATTTCACTTAGCATAATGTCCTTTAGACTCATTAAAGTTGTGAAAACATCAGCTTTTTCTCCATTTCTAAGGAGGAATAATAATCTACCCTATATGGATCTTTGTGTCACAGTTTCTTTATCCAATAATTCACTGATAGACACCCAGGTTGTTCCTGTCTTGGCTATTGTGAATATTACTATAATGAACGTGGTAGTGCATATGTGTTTGTGACATGGCAATTGTATTTCCTGAGTATACGCTTAGAGAAAGGGTTGCTGGGTCATTTGGTAGTTCTATTTTTAATTTTTTGGGAACATTTATATTATTATCCATAATGGGTGTACCAATCTACATTCCCATCAGTAGCATACAAGGCCTTCCTTTTCCTGGAATCCTATTTTCTTGTCTTTTCATAATAGCTATCATAAAAGGTGTGAAGTGATACCTAATATTAATTTTGCTTTCAAGTTCCCTAATGATTACTGATACTGAACACTTTTTCATATTGACTGTTCTATATCATCTTTAGAATAACATTTTAACTTGAAATTTTTTTATACATCATACATTTCATAAATAGAACACAGCACACACATTATTAGAGTCCACTTCAATCTATGACAAACTTGGTTACTTTAGACAGTTTTTCATACTGAGTATCAATTATTCATCTCCAAGGTAGGTGAATAAAACTTGCCTAATAAGCTAATTGTCATGATTTGATAGAACAATGTATTTAATGGCCAATTGCTCATATTGGGAAGAGCTGAAAAGAACTACAGGTCCTTCCATCGGCTATGATGGCTTGTCTTCGCTAGTCAACCTCAGCTGCAATGTTTGCTACCAACAGTAACAAACCAGCTAACTGAATTTTTGGAATTTGGGATTAATTTCTGCAACATAAATATAATACTTGTATTTTGCTTTTACAACCGCAACAACACAAGTAAAACTTTCTCATACAATCATTTCTGAAAAATTTAATTGAGATACAGTCTAATTGCTTCTTCCACACTTCTATCAGGACACATTTGTTTTCTTACTATACATGTAGAAGGCCTTGGAAATACACAGGTGTATTTAAAAATAAGCCTTGTCAAAATAATAAAATCTAAAGAGAAAAATTCAAGTGAATGCAAATGATAATGCAATGTGAAATGTATTATAAAAGAAATATACACAAATTATTAGGAAAGATGAAATGACAATTTTTGAAGAAAAATGGTTAGGAAAAGTTTTACAAGGCTTTATAGTCAAACCTTCATAATGCATCATTTTATAATATTGACCTGTTTTGTTCTCTATATTTGGAAAATAGTTCATATTCATAGACTTTATTGTAACTTTCTCTACACATATATGGATTTCTAAATGCTAGATGACTTCTATCTTTAACCAAGCAGAATATTTTTGTTTCATTTTATGCTAAGCATTGTACAAAACCCTAGAAATATAAAAGTATATTAAGAAAAAGATGCTTATATGACTATGATGACGTATGGGCTCATTGATACAATAGCCGAACCTGAAAACTTGCTCAGAGAGACTCTCTTGACCGATCTAACTATACCTATCCACCCTTCTTTAATCCATATTCTCTATGTCATGGAACTTAAGACTAACTGAAATATTCTTAACTTTGTTTCCTTTCGAGTGGTGTGTGTGTGTGTGTGTGTGTGTGTGTGTGTGTGTATCTTCCTCCACAGGATGCAATGTTTAGGAAGGCAGAAACTTCCCATTTTCCTTGCTTCCCTTCCTCCCTGACTGCTACTTGATGTTCATGAAATTTGGACATCAAATGGATAGCAATGAATACACAGGGAAATATATGTGGGCATTAGCCCCCAAAACCTGCAAGTACCAGCTCATTCTTACCAGCCACTAACATTTTGAATTTACAGAACTTCCAGAAACTTACAAAGTATGAATAACTCAAAAATGCATAACCAAATAAGATACACAATGCTACTGACAAACACAAATTAATCTTTCCTTGTTTGTCATGACTCATATGCATTTTCTCTGTAAAAAGAGTTATGTCATTAAATCCGTGGCAAACATGCCAATTGTTTATTAAATTTACACACAGATATGAGGGTATTTCTTAAACTCTACTTCACTGGTAAATATCTGAATTTATGTTATGTGTAGTTGAGGGGAAAATCCAGCTTAACTAAAATTATACCACATATTTACTCGTATCTTAATTATACTGCAATAATATCAAAGCCTATTGAGCAGAATTTGTATCTTGTCCCTGGTTTAGCTATATTTTTTCTTACCCAGCCCCCAGGAAAATATTCATGAGGTAAAACTTGCGATACAAAAATAATTATTTGAAAAACATTATATGAGGTGAGTTGTTGCTTCTCCACTGGATGCCAGTTTAAATTGAGCTAATTTGTTTTACCAGTAGCTTAAGAAAACCCCAGCACAGCGGCAGGACAATTATATCCAGGTGCAAGGACTTAATTCAACAAATTCTAGGTGGATCCTTCCCGTCTGCACGGTGGGCCACATTCTCAGCTGTGGCTAAGAACAGATGCCTTGAAAAGCTCTTGTAAACATGATCCAGTCAGTCCTTGAATAAAGATGTTGAAATATTTCAAAACATATCAATAATAAATGATATTCTTATGACCATAATTTCTGTAGTCATATCACTGAATAAAATGACATAGTAAAAATGTTTTTGAACATAGGAACAAAATAAAAAAGTGTTTCATTTCTTTGGATTTTTTCTTCCATATATAAGGTATGTGGAACATGTACTTTTTTAAATTGCAAATGTGCATACAAATTTTAAGAAAATTTGTAATGATGTACTTATAAAATGCATCACTAACACTCATATAAGCATGGTAAATGATTTTTGAAGAATTTTAGTGATGCTTTATATGGAAAAGAGTAAAATATCATAAGAAGAAAAAGAGCCAAATGAAAAATCCACTTGCTTGAGTTCATGATGCAGCTTAGCAGGCAGAGGGAACTATAGTATAAGAGTCCACAGTCTTCCTTCTCTAAAGGCATGATTTTAAAAGAAGATACATTTGTTTATTTACTTCTTAAATAACCTAGATGATCTTGAGCAAAACAATCAAAACAGAACTTTAAAAAACAAGTAAAAACATTTCATGATTTCAGGGTTACAAATGCATGGTTACAAATCCATTTTCAACATACTTCTAGATAATAATTTTTTCAGAGCCTGTTATTTTTCCTGATGAAGTTAGAATAAGAAACAATGCATAACCTACTGTTATTGTAATCTGCCTTTTTAAACTGTTAAAATTCCAATATTAATCGCTTCTTGGCCTTTTAGCTAAGATCAAGTGAACATTCCAATATGAAAGGAAATGTTGAGTTTGAACGCAATTTAAAATTTCCTTATTATTAGTAAAACAGGCTAGCAGCTAAGCATTCTCTGTACATAATTCTATACCTTTTAGTTGTTAACACTGCTCAGTATAAATATGTCCATAGATGACTACCAAGATTATTCCAAGTTGTAAATCATATCAGAAGGGACAGTAATTTTGGCTATTCTGTCATTTCTAAACGTATCTGAACTAAGAATTTTCTAAATCCATTTTTTAAAAATTATTTTTTCTATAAAACTCCTGACAATTTATGTAGTAAACTCCATGCCAAAGTTTTATTACATTTAAATAATCTGTAGGCATTAACAATACTAACTAGGGGTATGCCAGATGATTTGAATTAAACCATCGGGTTACATTTATTCAGATGTAATGTAAATAGTTTGGACATTTTGAAAAGGAGCAAAATGGGACCCAAATAAAAAACTGTCAAAAATTTAAACCAAGTTTAGTCAGGCATACAGACCAGTTCCTATGAACTGAAAGGAAAAAATTATAAACCAGTCAGAAGTCCTGAAAAATATCAAAGTGGATATCAGTTTTTCTCATCGTTTGTTAATCTTAAAAAGATATTATTCAACTTTAATAAATAAACTAAAATCTGTGGGACTGAGATTTTAGGCAGTAACAAATTGGCAATTTATACCCTCCTTATACTAAATTTTCTCATATGTAAAAAAAGTAATTGGATATCATATTCGGCTCATAACAGGGAAATCACAACTCCATTGAGACAGCTATGTCCAAATAGTAACACAAAAAAAAATCAAGACTTAATTGCTTCATGTAATACACATAAGTTAGCATATAAAAGTCAACTTATTTGTGGAAAGAAAGATATTTGACACTCAAAACAATTTAAAATAATGGAGCTACACACAGAAGATTCAAAAACAAATATGTGTATTTTGACATTTATTTTTTCTTTGAAAAAACTTTACTGAACACTTATGTGAAATTTAAAAAGATTTTAAAATCCCACCAGAATTCAAATTCTTACAAGAAACAAGACACTACCAAAAAAAATTATACTTAATTAGATATTGTATCTATGATATCATATTTATTTAAATATTTTTAGTTGTTTTGAAAATGTTACATATGGAAGCTATTTATTCAGATTTAAGTTCGAGTTTTCCTATTCAAGTAAACCAAAAAGTATGATTTTATTCACTATCTTAAGTATTTGAAGAGGTCTGAGAATTACAGGTAAGAAAATTAGACTCTGAACTAAACTGCAAATAATTAAAATCATGTAAAAATCTCAGTAAGATGTTGTCATATGAGAATTTAACCAGAGATAAAAGTAATAACTTTATTTCCTGTGATCCTTATCATAACACTATCATAGAACAGCTAAGACTCAGTTACTTGGACACGATTTAGTACAAAGCTCCTGTTTCTCAGGTCAGAATACCAAGGCCCAGAGACAAAAAGGGCAACTAATTAATAACACAATTTAGGTCCAAGGTCTTCTATATTTCCATCCAAGACATCCTAACACTATACTATACTGATTCTCAGCTGAAGCTTAAGGATATTTTTCTATGTGTGAAATATATATCCCTAGGGTTTGGGCAGTATAAACAAAAAAGAACTTCAAGCTGCTGAAGATCACAGTCAAATTGCATCATAGGGAAATGGCCTCCTTTTGTCTCACAGTGCACAGTACTTGGTGGTACTGTAGGAAATTTACTCTTTATTTTGATAAACCCATGAGATTGATTTGAGAATAGAAATGTGCTATGATTTTTGAAAGTAGGAGGAAATGTTTCATTTTTAAAAAGAAGTACTGTTTTTTGGTAAAGAAAATTGGTTAAGCTTTTTTATTTTTTAATTTTATTTAATTTTTAACAAAGAATGTAATTTACTAAGAACTCAATGGACAGAAGGGGTAGAAGCTTATCTCGGTGGTTAAACTTCTTAAATCACTGAAAGTTATGTTGCTGGTGTTAAGGTAAAGTGCCACAAGTACCTAAAAGTAAATATATCTAAGTATAAAATGTATCCTATTATTTATGCTTACACTTTTTATTTCACTGGGTACAACTGTGAAACACTGGAAAAATCAAAGTCTCTTGTAAATTATATGAAACTGATGGAAATTATAAAGTCATGGAATATTGTTTCTCTTTTAAGTTGTTAATATGATTTTTAGCAGTGTAGCAAAACAGTTTAATTTTAGCTTGAAAGAACATTGTTTTTAATTTCATTTTTTCTGCTTATACTTCATAATAGATAATTACAAGTATAATCATTATTGGTCATTGGCCATTAATTTGTTTCAGCATATGTACCTCAGTGGGCAGTAATTACTGCACAGCCTTCAATAAGATATCATTAACAAAATGAGAAGACCAGAAAAAATATGTTAATTACCGTAAGTGTTCCATTGGTTTCTCCCTGGAATAAACAAGTCTAACAATTAAGATCACACTTACTTTTTGCCAGACTATATTTTGCAGTGAAAAAAAAGAAGAAAAGAAAAAAGACAATGCTATATAATTTGAAGAAAAACATTTGAAAGAATTTATATTGTTTTCCCTTTAAATTGATACTAGCAACTCTAATGACCCAAAGACAGAAAGCAGCTCTTCTGCCAAGCAGCAATTTCCTAAAAGTTCATTGTTCATAATGAAGGAAAAAATTAATTGACTACATACAGTATCTCATTATAATTAAGAGGAGAAATATCAAAAAATTATGGAAATGTTTTAATATTTTTGAACTATTTGTAGAGCAAGTTAAATTGATTTCCTATTAGTCCATATATAAATAGATGGCTCCAATTAAGAACTTGCAAAATACCAAAACTCAGAACATAATTGGTTTAGGCAGAAAATGCAGAGTTTCAAATGTGATATATTTGGCATGTTGCTAAACTGAAAGCATAATCAAAAGTATCTGTAGTTTTTAATCTTCATTACTCTAACTCAGTACTCACAGCATTCTAAGCATATTAATTCTTTTTAAGCATTTGTCTCCTCCATATTCACATACATGTATATTGATTTCCCTGTGCTGTTCATTCAGGACTTTTCTGCAACTGGGTTTGCCATGCATATAAAACCCAACTGCTGCAGTCACTCCCACCTTTCTTTTATTGTCTTAAGCAAGGCACATCTCATTCTACTTTCAGTCTTCTGCAGTTCTAGGCCCTTCAAATTTCTGTTCCAACTGCTCCATCTGTATCTTTATACAACCTAGTTGTTGGGAGCCTGTTACAAAGACTCCTTTCTGAAGAAGGCTTCCACCTCAAACAACTCCAGTGGTAGGTTGCTTCCTCATTTCCAGATTCTCTGATCTTTCTTGACATTTTCTCAGACCAGTTAAAGACCTTCAAATCTCTCTTGATCTAGGTGATTCAAGTTCAAGTCTATTTTGATTCGATTGTTATCACTTATAAAATTATAGGGTTGGATGTAAACATAAACTTCTCATACAACCTCACAGTCATATTTACGTGGCATAACTTTTCTAAAGTTCTAGCATATATATAGCTTAATAACAAGCAGTGTTACCTAAAATAATAACATCACTAATAGCCAAGGTCAAAAAATGGGAAGCTAAAGAACTACTATGTTCTAGTACTTTTATAATATTTATGCAGATAGTTGAGCAGCTGTAGGTATTCCTCTCCAATGATCAGAAGATTCTTGCTCAATGGTGATAAATCACTTTGAAGCTTTCAAAACTAACAAATTACCAAATGCTTCAAAGTAGGTCTAGAATCAATGCAAATATAAAGCAATCTAACCTCTGACTTTCTCCTTTTGGAATCCTTAGCTATTCTAGTTTCAACTTTCTTGTATTTCCAGAATACTCAGAATTTCCCTCTATAAGAATATTCATGATTTCAAATTATAGTTCTCTGTGTGCTTGTCTGTCTTTGTCAACCAATTATGAAATCCTAAGAAAGTGAATTTTATATTTCACATATAATGTGTATTTGATTGATTAATTGAATAAATGGCCTTAGGTAAGAATAAAATTTCAAAAATTGCTGAAATTAGGAAGTTGTGAGACAAACTTAGACACTGAAAAAATTGTTACTTACTTCAAGAGAAATGTGAATTCTTTGTTCATATGATTTCTTAGGTTTTTGTCTGTAATATTATTTCGTCTTAGCATATATGATTATTAGCTTTGAACACTACTCTGTTGTTCTTTAAGCTGGGAGAAGATGATTATGTTTTGAGATTCCAGTAGCTAAAAAGTTTCATATTTCTGCATAACATGCATCAATTTATTTGTTTATAGAAATATATATATCACAGAAGTGTGAACATGTATGCCTGTAACTCATGTATCTAGTAAGACTTGTGAAAATAATTCTTCTACAGTTACATTATTCAGCAAAACTCAAAGCCTTTTACTAAAATTTATATATTTTGCAATAGAAAAAATCAATGAGAATTTAATTAATGAATTTTGTATTGCATTATTTCTATTTTATACACACATAAAAATTCTAAACCTAGGAAATGCATAATTTCAGTATATAGGCTAAACTTAAATATAATTTTAAATAAGAGATGGAAAGATGGTTATCATTAAAATAAAGTCCATCTGTGATTACAGAGTATATCCAAATATTACTTATGTGCGTGTGATACTGGGGATCCAGCCCAGGACAATGAGCATGCTAGGCAAGCACTCTACCACTGAGATACACCTAAACACTGTATTTTTAAAGTGCATATAATGATGATTAGCTATTTGAAGATGATCATCAAAATTATAAGCAAAAGTTAGACATCACAAGATGTCTCAGATTTTACATTTCTTTATTCTTAAAATAAAACTTGAAATTTAATGTTGCCTTTTGCTACTACTAGCTGTAAGAACTCATAATCTAAAATAGTACTATTGATTTAATTGTATATTCTATTTTGTCAATGCATGGTATCATAGCTGATGCATGATTCTGAGATCATCCTTAATTAGATATTCTTCAACTTAGTGTTCATTACTTCAAATTTATATTGCCTTCAATTTTGTGTCTTGTCGTCACCTGCACCCAGAAATACTACTGAACTCATTGTCAAAATAATCTTTAAAAATACTATTGAATATTTATTTTTTCATTTTTGTTTGGTATAGACATTTATATTTTTAAAATTTTATTAAAAATTTTTATCTCTTCCTATTCCCTTCTATTACTACAGTAAAAACCAAAGAACCAGTACTGAAGTGGGCGAAGCAAGAAACTGAACCTCTTTTTTTTATGTTAAACATATAGAAAAGAATACTATACCCAATAAAAACAATGTAATCATTTTTCTTGAATTCTTTTTTTTTTTTTTGCGGCACCAGAGATTGAACTCATGACCTCACACTTGCCAGGTAGGCCCTTAAGCCACTGAGGTAGATTCCCCACCCTTGTCTTTTTCAGACAGGGTCTCACTATGCCATTCAGGCTGGCCTTTAGCTCACTTTGTAGCCCAGGCTGGTCTTGAATTCACAACAATCCTCCTGTCTCAGCCTCCCAAGTGCTGGGATTACAGGCGTGAGCTACTATGCTTGGTGTTTTTTTCTTGAATTTTTTATACCACAAGCCAGTCAACTAGTGGATGTTCAGGAAGTACATTATGATTAATTCTTTAATTCATACAAAATTAAAAAGGATAGTAAGTACCATTTTCACCTTTCACCTATAGACTCCATTATGAAAGAAAACAATATCTTTCTTTAAAGTACACATCCTCTAACTCATTATTCCACTAAAGAAATTTTTTAAGGAAGCAGCCAGGCTAGTACACAAACACACAAGGATGTTATCAGACTGTTTCATGTAATCCTGAAAACTGGTAACGACAAAGTGGCCAGCAAGAAATTGCTGGTTGAATGAATTTTGATTCAATCAAATAATGATGATGAGTCTAAAAATGAAAAAGACATATATTGCTAAGTGTTATAGTTTGTGTCTGTATGTCCCCCCAAAGCCTCATGCAGTTATTGGGGGACAAAAAGAGGCAACTGGATCTAGAGTTTTGTGATTGATTCATGGTCCAGTGCTGGGATTAAGAGTGTGGGTGCTACACTTCCCCGAGGGCAGGAAGTCTGCATACAATATAAGGGACAGAGAGAGTCTTATCTCCTTCCTTGCTGCTTTTGTTGCCTTGTGGGCACCATGAACTATTCTCTGCCAAGCCAATCTGCCTTGGAGCCAGCCAATTATGGACTGAAACCTCTACGAACTGTGAGCTAAATAAATCTTTCCCACTTTAACTTTGCATGTTGGGTATTTTGTCCCAGCAACGAGAAAAGTAACTAAAACAGAATTTGGTACCAGGAGTGAGGCTATTGCTGTGACTATACCTGACCATGTGGTTCTGGAGCATTTGGGAAGAGTTAGTGGGAAGAGTTTGGAAAGGTTCAGAGATGCTGGATGATAAAGTAGAGCTCAAATGCCTTACGCTGCACTGTATGAGAGATTCTGGTCATAACTCGGAGGACCAGAAGGCTGATAGAACTCCTGTGGGTAAATTTCAGTCCTGGGAGGTTTCTGCTGGAAGGAAGGGCTACATTGGCTGTTGGACTCCAGCCATGTAGTTATGACTTGGCAGAAAATTTGTCTGCATTTTGCTTCTGTTCAGACTTTGCCTGAGACTAAGATTAAGGGTGGCAGACTAATTAACCTGCAAAACCAATTTCAAGGCAGTCTAATGTTGAAGCAATGCCACAGGCATTATTGGGGGACTTTTAGCCTGATTTTTGTTGAGAAACAAGAACAAAGAGCCCAGAAAAATGACTTCAAACACGAGTTTGGCAAGAAAGGAAGCTCCAGTAAAGTTGTGCACTACAAAAATAGAGAAGAGGACATCTTGACTGCTGAGAAGGAACAGGAGAATTGGATGTTGGAAATGTTTAACTTTCTTTTCATTTGTAAAAGGGCTCACAGCTAACAGTTTGCTTTAAATCTCAGAGGAGACATGGGACTTGGACATTTTAGCAATGCTGAATCTGTTAGGACTTTGGCAACTCCTGGAGACAGACTAAATACCTTTTACATAAAGGGATGTGGATGAATCTTTGGGGTGCCAGGGGCAGAATGTTATGTTTTATGTCTAGCTGTCCCCCACAAAGCTTCATGTAGTCATGGGCAGCAGGCTTTCTTCAGAGGTGGCTGAATCTAGAGCTTGTGACTGATTTATGGTCCAGTGCTGGGATTAAGGGTGTGGATGATACACCTGCCCTAGAGTAGGTAGCCTGTGTACAACATAAGGGACAGACACAGTCTTGTCTCCCTCTTGTTGCTTTCACTGCCTTGTGGGTGCCATGAACTGTTCTTTGCCAAGCCACCTTGCCTTGAAGTCACAATTATGGACTGAAACTTTTACAAACTGTGAGATAAATAAACCTTTCCCCCTTTAACTTTGGGTGTTGAGTATTTTGTCCCAGCAAGTAAAGTAACTAAGACACTAAGTAAACAATATTGCAAAGCACAGTGTATGGTACCTGTATCTGTTTGCGTAGGTATTTGCCATGGCAAAGAATACTGTGTGTACATCAAACTTGCTCCCCCTCCAAGCTGAGCATGTAACTAATATGCTTCCAGTAGTGCAAGCGGTAATGATGTTCACTATCTCGTGATCTGAAGCATGAAATATCTCCTTTGCCATTCCCTTTGCTGTGTGCAGATGGATGGCCAGGAAACACCCACAGCAGGTGATAGGGACACTGGCCTAAGGGACTCTATGAAGGAGAATCCCACTGCTTTCACCTTAATGCTGTCATCCCCTCCTGACCCAGAAATAAACTTGTCATTATCATCCACTGATATTTTGGAGTATGTCTATTTGGAGAGTACCTGTTTCTTCAGTTATGGTATACTAACTAATATTATTCATTTAAAATTATAAAAAGAAAATATCTATCAAGATATTACCAGTATTAGTGATTTTTTTATTTTACATTTTTCTTGCTTAAATATTTATTAATTTTGTGATAGCAGTGTCTTTTTTTTGCAGCAATGTCTTAAGAAAAGAAAATATTTGATAGTAAAAGCTTCACAAGTGAGAATTTTGACTTCTAAAAATATCATTTTCAAAAGCAGAAAAATTAATGCCTGTCTTTTATTACCACTATATACTCACACAACATAAAGAAAGTATAATATTCCATTAATGGTTCCTAAATTATAAAAATTTTCTGTTATGATCATATTCTTCAGAAAATAACTAAAGCATAATATATAATTAATTGTTTTATAGGAGCTTTTTTGCCTTGGTTAATGTACTTAACAAAAACCATAAATTATCTTAACTGTTGCTCATATGAAGCAAAACTCCCTGAATCCTGAACCAATTAAGTACCATCCTGCACCATCTCTTC
>RJWT010038082.1:0-12934 GCA_004365215.1 Cuniculus paca
GGAAGAACTTGATAATCACTAGTTATATACATTAAGACTCCCTAATGATTCAAAGTTGAGATATGTCTTTGGAACTCTAGACTGTTATATGTTCCCTGCCTGTTGGGTATGTCCCATTGGATATTTCTTTAGTACCCAAAACTATCACGTTCAAAATTGCACTCATCCGGCCGGGGATTTAGTTCGGCGGCATAAGCACCTGCTTGGCAAGTGTGAGGTGATGAGTTCGATCCCTGGTACCAAAAAAAAAAAAAAATTGCACTCATCTTTTAGTTTTTCCTCTAAAAATTAAATGTTATCATAATGTATGGTTTTCTAAATCAGGAACTTTAGAGCAGATATGTGTATTATTTATCATCCAGGTTTCCTTGTTTTACTTCTAAAATATTTTTTAAAAAATCCATCTGCCTCTTTTTATTTTCATTTTTATTGTCAGTGGGAGGCAGCTGTGTGATTCTACTTGTGTCCCTTATTTCAAACATGTCTCTCCCCAGTTGTTTTCCAACAGCAGACTGAGTGACCTTCTATAACGCAAAATGGAAGAATGTCATCGTTTTGCTTCAAAGCTTGTAGAAGTTTTCTCTGCCTCAACTCTGAACTGTAGTTAACAGCTTACTCAATGGCTGCCTACCCCAATCTACCTTGCTAAGCCACAGTGGGTAAATCTGCTCACAATCTTCTGCATCATCTCCAGGCATTTATACAAACCACATTCTTTTGGTGAAAGAGGTTATCCCATCTCTTTTTTGATTGACTTCTACTTCTCCTTTGGATTTCTGCCTGGTTATTACTTCCGCAAGAAAATTTACTTCATTCTACTAGGTGCAGTGTGTTCCTTTAGCTTTGTTCATATATTTATTTTTTTAACGTTTATGTGTCTAATCATTTGCCTTACCTATTAGAATGTAAGTTAATAAAAGGTTAGGCATTATGATTTTTCCACTGAATTTTCACTTTCTAAGACATTGCCTGGACACAAAGGAAATTCTCAACAAAAAGTTGTTCGATATATGAATGGATGAAAAAAATCAATGGATAAATTTGATGGTGGAGTAAGATCTATCTTGTATACATTTTATGTTCCATTTTATATTCTCTTATGTGGTCAGGCTTATTAAGCAAAAGCTGTCTAAATCAATTTTACAAATGCCAATATTTCATCAAAAAGCATGGTCTTGTTGCTTTTGAAAACTAGTCTTTTACTATGAACATTCTGAACTTTAAGAAATTTTTCCATACCCAGCTTAGGGTTATCACAACTTACAAAAGTGAAACAAGTCAAAAAATATAGACTATTTTTACTCTTTTATCATTACTTCAAATTTCACTTTACAATTTTTTTATAAATGAGCATATATATAACACATGCAAAGGCTATAACATAGTATTAAAAAATATGTCCTCAAACTCATCATCCAACCTAAGATACAGTTAGAATATTGTCATGAATTATCATTTACCTTTGAACTTTTCTTGTTTTAAAGAAACTACTGAAAAACTTCAGTATTCCTTAATTTGTTTACTGTGTATCAGACATTTTCATTATTGTCCCCACGGTTTGTTTGAGCCTCCTTTCTTGAACTCACTAATTATGAAACCCATTTCAAAAGTTCTGTTTGAACAACACAAGAACCATTTTGACTATTGCAGAGGGTGCATGAAAAAGTGTAAGGCATAATCCTTAGCTTCAAAAAGATTATTCCATAGGGAAAAGAGAATGGAGATATATGACATAGAGACTAGTTGATTACTAGGTATATGATAGTCACTACAGGCATTATAGCAATTCCAAGAAAAAAAGATCAGTGTGAACAATAACAGCTTGGAAAAGCTTCATATAGGAGGTTGAAGATAAGATGAGTATTGGAGCATGTTAGGTATGAGCATTTGAAGAGAAAGACATTTAGGAGGAAGAATTGTATTTGATTGTGGTATAGTTGGTCATGACTTTTCTTTCCCCTTCCTGTTCATAATTCTTTTTCACTTCTGGCACTGAAGTTACCTTTTTGCTGAAGTGTACTTTCTCTAATTCATAAGATTCTAGAGGAGTTGCTGATGGCTGCATTTTAAGTGTAACCTCCCTACCCAAGTATTGCCCCGCACATAATGTTCCACACCCTGGGTGAATGAGACAGTGACCGATTCAAGGATGAGGATGACCTAGGGCAGGCTATTTATATTCCTTCCACAGAATTTTATGTGTAAGTGCTTGGAGAGAAGTTTCTCATTTCTTTTAGGCCAGTGCTCATAAAATGTAAGCCTGAAGCTATCTCTGCCCACACTATTTCTTCCCTGTTTTATGTAGAGAAATCCTGTCTGCAGTTGGAGAAAATGGCAACACACAAGAGAGAGAGAGTGAGAGGCCCACAGTGTTAGAGTTCCTGGAGTCCCTGAGGTCATCCATATCCCTGGATTTACTATTTCTGCAGTAAATAATTCCTTTCTTGGGAAAGCTTATGTGAATGGGTTTCTGATAAAGAATCCCTGACCAAAACAAGTAGTAGGTTAATGGGTAGATGTGGAAACAAACAGTGTCAAGAGGGGCCACAGTGGAATGGTAAGAATGAGAAAGAAGCACAAATCAGAAGCAACTTCTTGAGGGCAAAATGACAGGACTTTGCTGGAGACTGGCCACATCCAGTGTAGAAGGAACAAGAATCAAAAACTGAAAATTCAGGGAATTTGTTTACTCACCAATAGAAATGGGGGTAGTTGGGAGAAGGAAGTGGGTTTGGGTGGAAGCAAGAGCCAAACCGTGACAGCTGGGTTCCTGGTAAAAATGGTTCTGTGTCAGTGTACAGTTTTAATGACACAAGGCACACTATACTGGTGTGAAATACAGGAAAGTAATCTAGTCATGTTATATGTCAGCCTTCCAGGGAATAGAAAAGAAAATTCTGGATATCCATAACTTAGCTTCCAAACTCATCCTTTTGGTTCCTTTTTCTCATTTCTTCTTCCCACCTAAAGCATGGAAAGAATTTGCAGCACAGAACAGTTTTTCTCAAGGTATTGTCCTTACAATAGAGAGACCAGTGTCATCTGGGAACATGTCAAAAATAGTAATTCACGAGCCCAACTACAGTGTAAGGGAAACTCTAGGGTTGAGCAGTCATCTGTAGTTTAACAAGTCCTCTGGTTATGATGTTTACTAAGATTTTAGAACCATGGAATTGGAATATCCTTCACCGGGTAGCTTTACAAGCGGGTGAAGTAATCCAATACACAGTGCTATTTAACATAGCATCAACAGATTAGAAAAATATCTTTTTCCTAAAATACATTCAGTAGCTATAGTTTGAGCACGTACTGTTCCAGTCATTTCAGATATAGCAATGAACAAATCTGACAGTTAATAGGAAAAAAATAGCTATATTTTAGCAATTTAGAATTGTGCTAAGGAAGTGACTTCCAAGGGGTCTGAGTGTTGGTTAGAAGGTTAAGAAAGTGTCCCAGAAGAAATGACATTTGAATTGAGAAGGAACAACTAGGAATTAGTCTGGTGAGGGTCAGAAGGGACAATGTGATGTCAATCTAGGTCATGAAAGGAAGAGACTTGGACACTTTCAGGGAATCAGAAGCAGACCAGCATAAATAGGTCTTAGTTAATGAAGAGTGTTGAAGCTAGAGAACCAGATCCGATAGAGAGATCATGCAGGATTTACAAATCATATTAAAGATTGTGAACCTTCCACTGAGGGCAGTTGAGAGCTTACTGAAAAGTTTGATGATTCAAATTTTCTCTTTGAATGCAATTTTTAAGTTAAAAAAAAAATGAAGACTTTCTTAGTGTACTATGGGTGTAATGAATGGTGATTGAAAGCCCACGTTATAATTGGCTAATACAGACCTGTTTTCTGGATCAGGCTGAAATGAGGGTGTGAAAGAGGATATAGTGCTCATGTGGGGACCAAATGCCAGGAACAGAAAAGGAGGAAGGGCTGAGGCGCTTCTTCTGCTTTGTGGTTGTGGCTGAGACTGGCCCTGCCTATGCATGTCTGAAGCATCAGGAGTGCAAGTTCACAGGCAATTGCTGCTTCTTTCACGGTCATTTTCCTCCCCGTGTCGTGGACTCTGGTGCTTGCACTGTAGCTATTAGGTAGCTTTTCTCCTACTTATGATATCTGGCAGAGATTTAACTTACTTGTCACATATCACTGTTGTCTCTCTGAAAATGATTACCAAATCTCTCTGTTCTCCCTGACCTTGAGAGGATTTCCCACACTTACCAGCTCTACTCTGTGTTAATGCCTCACATTAGCATAAGCGATGATACACATGCAAGTGTTTGGTGTTGTCACACTACGTAAAATTCACTAAGAATTATACATACTTGTCTCGGAGTGCTCTCCTGTGTTTCAGCAACATGTCTCATATTGTCTGTGGACAGCTGACACGACAATGCTATTGTAACGACAAACAACCTGCTTATAATTAAACTCATCATCCCTCCTCCAGCAGCTGGCCTCTGACCTCTCTCGTATGTATCTGTCAATAACGTCAGCATATCCTGCCTCTGAAGTTTCAAGGTTTAGAGTCTGCCTTGATGCCCTTGTCTTATGCTTGGAGCAAATGCAGCCACATAGCCTGCTCGTGTTTACTTGGTGGAATGCCAATATGCCCTTTGTTCCTTTCTTCCGTTACCTGTTATCATGCATCCTGCTTAAGGCCTGGGAGGAAAGGATGCTCCCACCCACAACTCCTAAATTTAGGTTCCTTTCTCAGCGTATCCCCTGACACCCAGTAACTACTCTGTGTATATGACTTTTGCTCGAACTTATTTTATTTAGTAAAGCCTTTTCAAAAGTGTTATTTTTTATTTTTTGCAGGGGAGCTAATTGCATTCCTAAAAGAATATTATGCAGGACCTTGGTGTACAAGAGAGACAATCATATGTTTCTCTGATTGGAGATGGGCTAAAAGGAGCACAACTTTCCAACTTGCCCTCAGTTTTTATGGCAAATGTTTGGAAGCCAAGGAGTTCATGGAGACTGTAAGTAAACATAAACTTACAGATTAGAATTAAGCAACTTGAAATGATACAATGTTTTCTTCCAAATGCCTCAAAAATTAATTGTTATTGGCACATGTAAACCTTCCAACCTAGCCACATGTATTCATAAACAGTTGTCAAATGCACAGTCTCCTCAGCGTGTCTGAACCAATGGTATTTTAGTTCCAGATACTGAGGTCAGTATTTGGAATGCCATCCATGCATCTCTGCCAATTTAAATAACTTCTTTTCTCAGCCATAGCTCCACATCTTCCTAGGGGGTTCCTGTATCATAGTGGATCCTCAGCAATTTTCTTGTTTTGCGATTCCTGCTTTACTCCTCTGCTTATATTCCTGTCTTAAACTTTTGTCTTTTCAGTCCTACATTTAATTTCTCCCACTTAGATAATAGGCCACTTAAAGAAAAAAAAATTAAGTATTTTGCCACTTTTTATATTTAGCAACTATTATAATGTTTTCAATAGCATTCACTTAGTTGATAGATTTCGATTATAATCCACAGAGAAAATGAAAGCAATGGGACCACTGATCCCACTTGCATTAATAGAAATCTAAATTAAACATCCTGTTGTTGGAAATGTTCCTCCCGTGTAGTACTTATAAGTTAGGAGAACTGGTTACTATGACTTTAATGATAAGCATTACTTTTTCCTCCAATTACCATGAAATATAAAGCTGCATCATTGATAGTGTTTTGTTAAATAATGTTACAAGTAGATTGGGAAATGACAATGGATACTTGCAAGTGGGGAGTTCAGTTAAATGAGAAAAAATGTTTCGTTCATCCACAAATCTACACATAAATCATTTGAAAAGATTCTAAAACATTTACATTAGTGTAAAACTAAATGTGGTCTTTTTACTATTAAATTTTGTTTAAATCCCCTAGCATGGGTGCATGGCCCACGTAGTCTGGCCCACTTCACTCTTCCATCCTTAGCTCTGCTGCCCCCACCCCTACCACTTCCTGGCCCCACAGCAGTTTCTCAGTTTCCCGGGCTGCCAACTCCTCCCCTCCTACTTTCTTCCTGCTCATAGCACTGTGTTCCTGGATCGTTTTCCTGCTTCCTTCCTTGATCAGTTCCTCCCATCCTGTTCACATCAGTCTGCTTGTTACCTCCTCAGGAATTAATTCCTCTCTGATTTCTAGAATGAGTTAAATTTCCTTAAGATGTGCTCCCAAATTGAACTACCATGATTATAAACATATATATTAACTGTAAAATAGTTTGTTCGGTATCTGTGTTCTCCATCATACTACAAGCTCTTTTATGTCTGAAATCATTCAATTATCCAAATTATCTGAGAATATTATCTGAGAATATTATACACTGTAATATTTTCAGTGCCTCGAACAAAACCTGATGCATAATAGATGTTGACAGAATAAATGGATAATAATTTTATGTGTGAATATCTTTTAAAACTTCGAGAGAAACAAACCATTCTAATGTCATCACATTCAGACCTTAATTCTTCTTCTTGCTTCTGCCTTCAAAGGACAAGGACACCTTCTCTAGGTCATGTGATTCGCATGAAACACGCAGACATGCTTCATCAAGTAGCTTCAACTTTTATAAAAACAAACCCAAACAATCGAGCATCACACAAAAATCTCCACTTGTTCTCAAACAGCTTAAATAATTGGGAATAACATGAAAAATTTAAAACGCACATTTTGTTTAAAATGGCCCCCTTTATTCCTGTTAGCATGGATAGTCCTACAACTCTTTTTAACATTCGGTTATTTTGAAAATATATAATTTTGTGTAAAAATTGCAAGACAGTGATCCCATCGTTATGAAATGGCTCCATGCTGAAATGTTTTAGTGTATGATGATCAGTATGGTTAATGGGCCTCCTTCTCTAAAGACTGCAGCAATCCCACTGATATGTCCATGACTGGTTTCTGTGTCCTTTCAGCCTTGAGTTACCCTGCTGAGTCAGACAACTGGAGAACAAATTACAGCCAACTTCAGAGGAGACATTTTTATGGTACAAAAATCTGACCTTAACGAGTCCTATCAGCTTTGAGTATCTGTCAGGGTGTTAACCGTTCGCTGAATTTGCATTAAACAACCAATAGTTTCACATACTCTCACTTGTATTTCCTTTAACTATTTTCCGAAGTGGGCTGTATATAAGACTCAACTGTCTTGTCAGTCCCTCTGTCAGGATAAGACATTATTCAACTCAACAGACAAAGAAATCTAATCCTATTCAGCAACA
Organism: Cuniculus paca; assembly: GCA_004365215.1. Taxonomy (NCBI): domain Eukaryota; kingdom Metazoa; phylum Chordata; class Mammalia; order Rodentia; family Cuniculidae; genus Cuniculus; species Cuniculus paca. The sequence goes on from RJWT010038082.1 coordinate 7,244, forward strand.
ACCATGAAACTCATGAACACTTCTGCATTACTTTTCTCTACTCCCAATCAGAAAAATAGCAAACTGAATAACTGTTATGTTTTGAGGGTAGGCCACAAACACACACATAACTCACAGCAGGAAGAAATACATCTGACATGAAGCCCTTCTCTGTAGTGACTGACCTGCAGACTTCTACATGATCAGACCCATCATCAGAGGCAGCAGGAGGCTGTGGAACTGAGCTGCGCACCTGGAGCCCTGAATCATCTGCAAACTTGCCACCTTCTGTGACCGCCAGTATTTCAGTGCTGGAATCCACTTCTGAAAGTCTTTTCTTGACTACTTCATTTTGTCTGAGACTGTGCAAGAGCTTAGAATCTTGGGGGCAGAATCTGCCTTTGTTTCCCTCTTGATTCCTTGAGGGTGTCTTCATCTCAAAGGATCCTCTCGGCAGGGAAGCACTGCATTCCTGGTAACTTAGGACTTTTCCTCTGCAGAGGTTTAAAGAGGAACTCTCACATTCCACCAGCTCCTGTTGCTGCTCACCTTTGGATCTCAAATCAATAAGCTCAATTCCTTTAGGAGCTGAAGGCCCAGCCAAACTTCCACATGGTTTATTATTGTTTCTCCTTCTTCGTGACAGTCTGAGTTTAACCTGGGCTCTCCTCCTGGCCTGAATCCAGTGACTCTCATCTGTGGAAGATGAATCTGAAGAATCTGTGTAAAGTTCCTTCCATCTGGGGCTTGAGATCTGGAGGTGGAAGTCATTTTTTCTCCCTTTTATCTGCTGTTCTGAATGCTCATACCTCTCAGAGGCCCTCCTTCTCCTCCTAGGCTTCTGTTTTATTGGTTTCTTACTAGAATCCTTAGCAGGACTCAGCACCATGACAGGGGTACAGTGCTCAAATGCATCTTCTGACATGTCATGCAAGACGGAAGATCTAGACAAAGCAGCAGGCAAAGGATGGGAAGTGGGAATGGAGAGGAAAGTCATGGAAAGACGGGGAGAGAGAGAATGATGAAAATGATAGCATGGCCAGAAGTTGGTAAACAAAGATCAACTGAAGAAAATGAACTACAGGGGAAAATAATTGAGCCAAGTATAAATTGTCCATGAGCAGTGTAAAACAAAAGCAAGAACCACACCTTCTCAGAATAGAACGCAAACATCAAAACACTGGTCTAAAGAATATTGAATAGGATCATTTGCTCAGCACTTACCTGCAGATGTCCTGAGTGGATGGACAGACAGACAACCTTGACTGGCTCCTGGGAGCTGTCCCTGTGGTGGGGCTGCTGGCCTGGAGAAACAAGTTAGATAATTTGGCATCTTGGTTAAGGTAATACATGGTTGATATCTTGCTTTTTTTCCACATATTTAAAAAATTGCAGCAAACGTGGCTGCCGGTCATGTTGTTCATAATGCAGCTTACAGAATATAGGAAGTTAAAGAGTGCGTTTTGCAAAAGTAAAACTTATTTGAGGAACTTAGAACAGCTGATATGCTGTACCACTCTGCTGTTGCTTCATTTATGGGAGAGGAAGATGATTCCACAAGTTTCTATTCTATTTACTATACTCTTTTGAGTGGCAAAAGCTCAGTTTACCTGGGAAACAATTGGGTAATGCTTGAAGATGTTAGGAAATAAAAGACTAAAATGACATTGCATGACAAGGATGGTAATAATCCAGGAAGCCTAAGGAATCGAACAGCTATTAGATTGCCAGATACTGCCTCAAGTCAACATTGTAGTATATTTGGAAGCCCTTTGAAATGTTAAAAAGCCTGCAGTCATTAATATTATTATTATTTCATCACCATAGCCAATAAAATGTATCCACTGAAACCCTGTTGACTTTATATGTTTTACTCCTCTGACACACTGAGGTTGCACATGAGAGCCTGCAACAGCTCAGTTTATTAGCACAAAAGTAACACTTTTTACTAAGTTCCCAACTTTGTAACACTTTTCTCACTCTGACTTCTCTAAAATGTTGCATTTAATAGAGATCATGAAGATGAAGATAGAATGAATGAATAATTTACTGAGTGATTGTGCCGTGGTTTTATCTACCATCTGTAATCTTCATAATAATTTCACAAGAGGGAAATAATAAATTGATGGCTTTGCATGGCTATTATAGGCCAGTCATTATTTTCGACAGTTTCTATATATTTAATTAATACCATAAGTGCATGTGGCAAAAGCCATAATTATTTCTATGTTACAATTGTGGAAACTGAGAGACTGGGGCAGCTTCTCACTAATCGGTAGGAGAGCAGAGATTTGGACTAGGAATCTGGCTCTGCCCTCTTCTCTTATCCACCAGCAACATCAGTGGATTTAGGGGTCCAGATTCAGAGCTGTACAATTGCATAGATAAAATACGCAATTTTGTCACCAAGAAAACAATAGTAAGAATAGAAAGATTAACCAAATTTAAAAATTACCATTTCAGAGCTATGGGAATTATATCACATTGTACCAGAGAAAGAAAAACTAGTTCTAACTTAACAGGTAAGAACAAGAAATCAGAAGAGGAGGTATAGTAGGCTGAATAGTGGTCCTCTAAGGTCTGCATTTTAATCTACGGACCTTGTGGATATGTTTCCCTACATGGCAAAAGGGATTTAACAAAGGTGATTAGAGATTTTGAAATGGGGAGATTATTTTGGCGGACTGAGTGTAGTCATGAAGATCTTAATAAGAGGGAGGAAGCAGAGTTAGAGCCAGATAGAGAAATGAAGGTAGTAGGTAGTAGAGATCAGAAAGAAGGAAGATGCTACACTTTGAAAGTAAATGGACAGGGCTGTCAGCCAGGGGGCAGATGCAGCCTCTAGATGGTGTGAAAGGTTGGGAAAAGGATTCCTCCCTAGACCCCCAAGAGGAATTCAATCCTGCTGACAACCTCATTTTAGCCTGGCGGTATCCATATTTGGCATCTGGTCTCCAAAACTAGAAGATGATATATTGGTGCTGTTTAAAGTCAACAAATTAATGGTAATCATTTATACCAGGCATTGATAGGTGAAATAGGAGCAGACGCTTTAGCTGATTTTAGAAGGAAAATAGGAATTAGTAAAGAAGAGACTAAAAATGTTTCAGGTAGTGTATCATTATGAAGCCAAGCATTTTCAGTAGGCTCCATTACATTGATACATACCGGAAGACTTTCAATACTCTGACCCTTTCTTGAATATTGTGTACTTTTAAATATTTAAATATCATTTTGAACATCAGTCTATTTTCAATCATCTTCAACATCTGTATCAAAATTTACCTCTTCCAAGGTTTTTTTTTAAATAGATTCATTTCTGCATCTTTTGAAAAAGTACAGAGTCAATTTTTGTAAGACATACGATTTCTGTTACACAGGTAGTAAGCAGTAAGTTTCCTTAGACTGTGCTGCCCTCATTCCATGTATACCTAGAGACTGCTAGAGAGTTTTACACACAGTAAGCACTGAATAAAGCTCATATATATGTTGGTCCTTAGCCTCATAAAAATCAATTCCTTCTCAAAGTGTCTTCAAATCAGTGATGATGCAGTTAGGGATATGCACCACATTATAGTGAGCCCCCTAATGGATATCCATGGCTATGAGGCTACACAGGCAAAAACATGGAAATAGACATCATCATAATAGAATGAATTTTATCCTCTGACATGTTTGAATAGAGGTATATTTTACAATGAGAAAATTATTTATTATTGAGAACAGAATGCACAAAGCATGCAGCTTTCCTTTGCAGGCTGTTTTGGTCCATGCCACAGAATCAAGTAGTATTTATGACAATCGCCTTTAGTGCACTGAAGGGACTGGAAAACAGTCCTTGTAGCCCATAAGGAATATTTAAATAACTTATACCCAGTCTTAGTTTATACACATTCAGGTTCCAGTGGGCAACTGTAGCAGATGCTGTACCTGTTGCCTTGGCCTCCTCTGTGTTCACCTGTGTGCTGACTGCTCCCCACTAGGGTTTCTGCCTATTTGCTTCTCTGACCCATATCCTTTCTTCTTCCATGTGTTCTTGCTTGGCTTTTGCACACAGACACAACCTGAGGGTTTGTAACCTTGGACTTAGTGGAGTCTGTGAATAAGCACCCCCGTTTCTCCACTCTGCAGAGAGAGCAGTTGTGGGTAGTACCACAGTAACTTCCAGAATTTCTCAACAAGTCTCCAGCTGAAGCAAGGCCCAGCTTCCCCCAGTTCATTAACTCATCTTTTACTGGTGGTTCCTTTTTCTGTCTTCTAATTTTTCCATGTATTGCTGGTTTTTGAGGGATCATCTGCTCAGAAAACTACTTGCAACCAAGATTACATCTAAATTAAGAGTGAGATAAAGAGTGAGAATAGCCCCTTGTGGAACTCAATTGAGATAAAATGCACCCTAGCTTGTTTTGCTTTTGATTCATTTTCTCAGAACAACACTAATTAAAGTCTATGACTTTTTAGCTACTACAGTGAAGACAGATGGCACACTAAAGGACTTCTTGTATAGTGGAGAGGTGTGTGAATGAACAGGCAATGTCCATACAGTTTTGTGTATCCTGACACAACCCAGGAGTGGGCGTGCTGAGGAAGGCATGGTGCCTGGTGTAGAGCAGGGAGTTAAACTAAGTGTCCCAGAGATGCTAACAACTAACCTGGAGGAGGTGAGGATAGGTACAATGAGGAGAGCAGTCCAGAAGGGAGAAAAGTATGCAGGAACACAGAGTAGAAAAATAGCAAACATAAATGATTCCTCAGCAATTAATAGAATATGTGGGCGACACATAGGAAGTGCCACATTATTAGAATAGAACTAAGAGCCTAAAATAGTACCCTCTCTCTCTCTAGCCATTCATCCCTTAGCACATGCAAATTTGCATTTTGAATCAATGAGAAAAGGTAGGTTACTAAATAAATGATATTTAAAAAAGCAACTTGTCACTTGGAAAAATAAACCGAAATTCCTGTTTTATTTCTTACCCTAAATTTAGGTGGCTAAAATATTTAAATATAATCAAAAGCCCCATAAAAATATGTGAAATGCAATTGAGTATATTCATAATATTGTGGGCAGAAATTTTATTTTTACAATAACATGAAACAAAAATTAATATGGGAAAAAACATAAACATGGTGATTTCAAACATAAAACCTTGAAATTTATACAAAAAGTCACATACAGTTATATGCAACCATAGACAAGCATAGACAAAACTCAAAACTATAATGCCACATTTCATAACACATATGAGAGTCAAATAGTTAACTGCTCTAGTTATCAGAAACTTCTTACTGACAAGAAAGACAATTTGATTGATCTTGTAGAAGAATGAGTAAGTTCATAGGAAATAAATTACAAGTGGTCAAAAGCCATGTGTAAAAAGATCTCAATTTCAAAGTCAACAAATGCACAATCAGTTAACAAAGTTATGCTGTCCATTTTTACTTATCAGAAGAGCTCATTCACAAAAATATTTTTAATTCCCATGCAGTGGAGTGGAGGTATGGAGACCAAACATTGCCCTATATTTCTGAAGTAACTGGAATCTTTTGTAGTTTATTTGGAGGTCAGTTTGGTAGACATTATTAAAATAGAAATGTTCATGCACTTTAAGTCAGAAAAATCTACTTGTAGAAATTAGATTTACTAAAATAATTGCACAATTGTCCAAAGATGTATTTTTACAAGAATGTTCATTTTAGCATTGCTTGTAA
>RJWT010038083.1:0-12929 GCA_004365215.1 Cuniculus paca
GAAGTAAAGAGACAACTCTATGAGGCTATAAAAGAAATTAGAACAGAAATACTAAAAACATAATAAAAGAATTGCTAAGCATATTTAAAGAAGACATAGATAAAAAAATACAGGAGCATAGGAAAATGAAGGAAACCATTAATGAACAATATAAGAGAGATTTTGAATGCATGAAACAGATTCAAAGAGATATCCAGGAGATTAAAAACTCCACTGAAAGCTGGAAAAATCGCTTGAAAGAAACTGAAGATAGACTTTCAGACCTTGAAGACAGGTGTGCAGCTTGTGATATGAAAAGGAAAGACCTCTTAAAAATAATGAGGAACCAGGAAATAACAATTGAATGACCGCAAGATGATGTGAAGCAAAATAATTTAAGAGTGATAGGTATCAATGAAGAAGTAGGGATCAACACAAATGACATTAAAATTCTATTTACAGAAGTACTAGCAGAAAACTTCCCAAACATGGGAGAAACACGTGCTATTCAGATAAGTGAGGCATATAGATCTCCAGCTAGCCATAACCAAAGTAAATCTACACCCAGACATATAATAATCAAGATTCCAGAAATTCAACACAAGAACAGAATATTAAAAGCTGTTCAAGAAAAGAAACAGATCACCTATAAAGGAAAACCCATCAGAATTACAACAGACTTCTCAACACAAACCATCAAGTAGAGAAGAGCTTGGAGTGAAATATTTCAAGTCCTGAAAGAAAACAACTTCCAAGCCAGACTGATGTACTCTGCAAAACTTTTTTCAAAATTAATGGAGAAACAAAATACTTCCATGACAAAGAACAACTGAAGGAATTCATGACTGCCAAACCAACCCTACAAAGAATACTGAAGAACATTTTAGAAAGAGATAAAAAAAGACCATGGTTCCAGGAACAGCGGCAGAGGGGGATCACCAAGCAGGACAGACAATAGAATGGAGGGGGAAAGTAGACAGCCAATGGCAGGAAAATAGCATGTCAGAGACAAGCCAGTGCATGTTGGCCATAACCATTAATGTAGATGGCTTCAATTCACCAATAAAAAGAAACACAGGCAGAGTGAATCAGGAGACAAGATCCATCAATATGCTTTATCCAACAAACACATTTAATTCAAAATGGAATTCATAGATTAAAAGTCAAAGGAGAGAAAACAATGCTCTATGTGACAGGAAACCAGAAAAAAACAGTAGGGGTAGCTTGCCCATCAGTTGCAGAGTGGGAAGGAAAGATATGGCATTTCTGTACAATGGAAAGCTACTCAGTTATAAAGAAAGATAACCTTGAGACTCCTGTAGGTAAATGAATACAATTTGAGAGCACGCTTATGGGTGAAAAGGTTCAGAGTCACATGGGTAAACATTGTATTGTCTCCCTAGTATAAGAAAGTGGGGAAATTAATGGGATCCAAAATACAAAATAGAGGTTGTGAAGGTGAAAGGGGAGGAGATGTCTACAGGGGGAAGGCAATGACCGTTGTTAATCTATTATTCTGTTTTGAAGCCCTGTACTGTTCTCAGGGTTCTGTTTAGCTTGGTGTTATTGTTTAGTTATGTTTGATTTTATTATATTTGATGGCATGGACAGCTATTGCAAAAATAACAAAATGGATTATTGCAGCCATTATTGATTTCCTATTATCTTGTTCCAAAGCCATTATTGCTTTACTTTTTTTCTTTTGATTGATTTTATTCTATTTTGCTTTGTTTGATTTTGTTATGTGTGGTGGTATAAGCTGCTACTTCGAATATAAGATGCATTATGGTAGCCTCTGTTGCATTCCTACAGTCTTGTTTGAAGTCCTGTGTTACTTTCATTGTTTTCTTTTAATTGGTTTTATTCTATTCTGTTTTATTTGATTGTATTATACCTGAGGGTATGGGCAGTTATTTTGAAGATAACAAGAGGCATTATGGTAGCCATTAGTGATTTCCTTTCATCTTGTTTTGAAGTCTTATATTATGTTCCTTGTTTTGTTTTGATTGACTATTCTATTTTGTTTTGTTTGTTTTATTATGTCCGATGATATAAACAGCTACTTTGAAGATAACAAGATCTGTTATGGTAGCCACTGTTGTATTCCAACTGCCTTGTTTTGAAGTCCTGTATTGCTTTCATTGTTTTGTTTTGATTGGTTTTATTCTGTTTTGTTGTGTTTGATTTTATTATGCCTGATGGTATGGGAAGTTATTTTGAAGATAGCAAGGGGTAACATGGTAACCATTGTTGGTTTATTTTTATTTTGTTTTGAAGTCTTGTATCACATTCTTTATTTTGTTTTGATTGAATATTGTTTTATTTTGTATTTGTTTTATTCTCTTCAAAAAAAAGAAAAAGTTTGGCATTTGAGACCTTTAGCTTTGCCATACTCTTATCATAGGTTTGCCCTGGAATAGCATGCAGTCATGCAATTAGCAATGACTTACCTCCAGCTTCTTGCACCCTCAAATTTTGTCTTAATGACATCATGATCTACTCAGTTGCTCAAGCCTTAAACCTAGGAGTCATTGGAGACTCTTCCTCTTCACTCTCCACATCCAATCCCTCAGTCTGGGTGGTTTTCCTCCAGAATTTTTTTTTTTTGGACAGGGTCTCACTATGTAGTTCAGGCTGCCCTTGAGCTCACCATCTAGACCACGCTGGCCTCGAACTCACAGCAATTCTCCTGCTTTAGCCTTCCAAGTGCTAGGGTTATAGGCATATGCCACTATTCCTGGCCCTAGAATGTTTCTTAAATTGGTCAATTCTCCCTCACCATGTTATAATCATTGTCCAAGCTCTGTAATCTCTTACTTGAATTACCTCACTTGGAGACTGGGGACTCCCTGAAGAGTTCCCTGCTAACTGGCACCGCGGAAAGGGTCTCCAGTAGCTTCCTTGCTCACTTTGAGTTGGAACCTAGCTATGTGTGGTTCCTTGAATACCGTGTGGTTGCTACTGCCTCAAGACTTCTGCATCTACTGAGGGCTCTATCAGAATATTCCTTCTAGGTCTTAAAGTAGCTCGTATTCAGGAAGACCTCCTTGACCATTCTCACTGTATTAAGTACTCTCCTTTAGTCAATAGTCTATTTGGTTTTATTTATAGCATTCCCAAATCATCAAAATTACATATTTATGTTGACCTTATATTGCCTGTTGCCTTTAATTAGAACAACCTGGAAGAACACATGGTGTGGATGAGTGCTGAATCATTTTTGAAAAAACAAGATGTTTTGACTTCCTTTCCCTGTTTTTTTTTTTTTTTCCTTTTCTTTTTGAGACAGGGTCTAACTTTATAGCCCAGACTGGCCTCAACCTCCCGAATGCTGGAATTACAGGCCTACACTACCATGCCTGGCAGGAGCTTTTTTCCTACTTAGCTTTTATTTTTCATGTCTATGACTCATTTAGAGAACCCATCATAGGTGATGATGTGGTGTGAGTGGTAGTACAGGATTGGAACGTTCCCAGTAATATCACTAAGTATCACTTAAGAAAAAAGCATTTTGAGTTTCAATGTTCTCCCTTCAAAAATATCTCTTGGGGATTAAGCACAAGTTCTGAGACCACAATAGAGAGCTGGGAAAGGATTCAGGATTCGGTGTGTTAGCCATTCCCAGATCTGCCTGACCCCTTTGGTAGACGACAAACACCAGCCCCACTTTGGAATTATACCCCCTCCTCCCCTTGGTTGCCATGCACTTGCTCCCTTCTTCTCCAGTGCAAATACACCTCCTCTTTCCTCATTCGTGCACCCTATGTTTTCCCTCTGTGTGTGTCACATTTTGCCTTCCGTGCCTACCCCGTTCTCTTTCCAAAGCCCATAAATCACTCATGGAATCACAACCATTTTATTTTGGTAGAGAGCTCAGGGCAAGGGCGGGCTGCACACGTGAACTCTCCGCTGGGTACAGGTGGCGAGGCTAAGTTTCGTGGGTAGAGGAATATGCATCAGGATGTTCCTGCTGTGCAGCTGAGTGGTGCCGAGGGGCCCTGCCTGGTACACAGGACAGGAGTACACAGCCAGACCAGCCGTCCTTGGCAGGGCACCGCTGCGGTGGGCACGTGCGCTAACGCTGACAGGAGGCAGAGGGCTGGGCAGGCTGGACGGGCTGTCCTGCACGGCCCCAACTACCGGGTCCCACTCGGCATGCAGGAGCTGCAGCCCTGTCAGTAGCATCCCCATCTCTGGGACCATGGGATTGGGGCCATTCTCCACCTAGAGGGCCAGAAACGGGTTAGACAAGGTTGTGAAGATGAGACCCGGGGAGTGGAAGGCGGGGGTCAAGGTAAGAGTGAGATCAGAGAAATGGAATTACTGAGGCGCGAGATGGGGTGTAATCAAGGACTCTGAGGTGTCACGGGGAACGGAACGCTAAGATACCTGGAAGTGCAGGGGGCCGCTGCTCAGCTCCCGACGCCTATGCGGGAGATGACAGGTGCTGGGGCCTTGGCTGCCAGGAAACTTTGAGCTGGACACGTGCTGCTCCAAGGCAGCCTCCCAGCGCAGGGCTAGCAGCAGGCGGCGCGGGTGGCGAAAGGCTGACAGGTGGAAGACGCGCTCCGATACTTCGGTGCCTGCGTTCGTGCCCAGGTAACTAACCAACAGCTGCCCACGGCACGACAGCTGCCGCAGCCATTGCCAGGGCGGCTGCGGACCACAGGGCGCATGCGGTCGCCAGGGCGCCGGGAGGCGGCCCCTCCAGAGAGCGTGGGCCACCGCGGCACAGCGGTGGGAGGGGCAAGGGGGCTCGCCCTGCAGCTGCCGCAGCTGGCAGTCAAGGTCTCGCTGCAACGCCGCCGCCAGCTGACTGAGTTCCAACGCTTCGGTCTCCAGAAAGTCCTCCAGAGGCCGCCTGTTGCCGCGGCCCCGCAGCGCGAAAGACTGGTCTCGGCGAATGTGGTTGTTGAGCGCGGCCTGCAGTGACTCCAGATTCTGCTTGACCTGCACGAGGCGCTGCCGCAGCCGCCTTTCCGTGCGCCCTGCAGCTCGGTGAGCCGCAGGAACCCAGGTGGATGAACTCTGCTGGAGCACGTTCAGGAGACTGCGACTCCGGCGTCGCAGCAGCCAGGCCTGGGGGCCCTCGCTCAGCCCACAGATCCGGGGTTCAGACGGTGTGGGCAGTAGGTGCATCTGGGCCTCGCACTCTGCCATGGCATCCAGCTTCCCCAGCTCTGGGGAGTGGAGGTGAAAGGGTGAGGAGCAAGATGGACTCTCCCCACCCCAGACAGAGGGTGTGGGCGGCCTTTCCTTGATCCTCTAGGGCACCGCCCGCCATCGAGTGTGTATATAACCCCCTCATATACTGTTATTGGCACTGATGGCCACGATTCTGTGGGGGTGCCATTGAACTCCGATACTCCCCTCCCCAGCGCGGGTGCCTTCCTGGTGCTTACCTGGGCTGGGCATCAGGGTGGCCAGCAGATACCAAGGTGTGTGTGGTTGAACACAGCTCTGGCTGCTGGGGCGCAAGCAAGCTTGGGCGAGGCTAGTTAGGGCCTCTCTGTCCTTGGTGTCCCCCAAAGATCCCCCATAGAAAACTGAAGCTGAGGATGAGGTCAGAATCCCTTAGTTACACTGCTTCCCCTCACTGCCCCCTTTCTTCCATGCACCTAAACCAAAGCTGTGAATTATGCTTGGCCTTAAAACTCCCACCCCCGCCCTTTCCCAGGCTCTCCTGGGGGCTGAGGAGTGCATGCATAAAGGCAGGAAGGATCTCACCGGCCAGTTCTTGCATGGCAGTGCCCGGATTGCTGAGACTGGCCCACAGCTGCGCTTGGGTGTCGAGGGCCTGGGTCAGGGTCAAATGATTCCTGAGGGAGTGGAACAGAAAGCAGGGTTTCAAATTTCCCCTCTTTTGAGCTCCAGGCTCATGAGGGTTTGCTAACTATTGCCTTATGGCCCCTCAAATACAATTTGCTTTCAAGTAAAGTCATGTTTCTACCTGAAACCTATTTCTCTCCTATCCCAGTGAGAGGAGCCACCTGGCTGTCTAAGGCAGAACTCTGGGAGTTTCCCTTGACTCCTTTCTCACCCTGAACACTATTCTCTATCCCTACCACCGAGTCTCTCCCACCCACCCTATGATCTTTTCCCCGGGAACTGCCAGAGCCTCCTAAAACTGCTCTGCTCGCCCACAGTCCTGCCTCCCCTGGCCCATTCTCTACACTGCTGCCAAAGTGATCTTTCCAGCAAACAAACAGGACCACGCTTGTTCTACTTAAAACCCGTCAGTGGCTTCCCGCTTCTCAGGATCACATGGGGCCATTTATTGTGATCTTAAAAGCACCGTGTGATGAGCCTCACCTCTTCCTGCTCAACCCCCTGTGCATCCCCCTCAGCTACCCTGAAGCTTCCCTCTTCCGAGCTTCATTCCCTCTGTTTACAAATCTCTATGTGAATTGCCTCTGCCTTAACACTCAACTCAGGATGCCAGATCACAGAGTCCCTGGAAAAACCTTCTGAGACCTCCCAATTACCCTCGTTCTTTGAAATTCCCCAACATGAATTGGTTTCACTCATCCCAGCATGTGGCAGATACTCAGTGCCTGCTGGGTGACTGACAGGACAGGGGAGGCGGGCGGCTCACCAGCGTCCCCGGTGTGCCTGCAGCCTCATTCCATAGAGCTGCCGGTGCAGCAGGAGCCCATGCAGGAGCAGCAGAGGCAGTGCCTGGCTAGGGGACTGCATGTGGACTCCTTGCTGGGCCAGCTCCAGACTGTGGATCAAGACGTGACCCAGCTCCAGGGACTGGTCCCAGAAAACAGGCATGGAGTGCTGACTCAGCACAGCTGGGGATGAAGGAGAGTCCTGAGTCAGCACTGCTTGCTTTCTTTCTTTCTTTCTTTCTTTCTTTCTTTCTTTCTTTCTTTCTTTCTTTCTTTCTTTTTTGTCAGGATCTCAGTATGTAGCTCAGGCCAGCCTTGATCTCACTATGTAGACCAGGCTAACCTTGAACTTGCAATAAGCCTCCCGAGTGCTGGGATCACGGGTGTCTACCACCATAGCTGCCCCTCCTCTAGTCTTAGAGTGCGCAGTGGGGATGTTCCTCACCTGGCAAAGAAGCACTGGCCTCTGCAGATGCAATCAGCCAAAGACGGAAATCTCTATGGACGGTGGCCACATTCCTGCTTTCGGCTTGAGCTAAAAGCAGTGTCAGTTCCGTGTTCGAGACCACTAGGGTTTGACAAGAGGCTGAGATCAGCCCTCAGATCATTGGTTGGATGCAAGTGTGGGCATCACACTTAAGACTGGGAGAGCAGGAGTCAGACACAAGGCCCAGGGAATAGGCTTTGAGCTAGAGGATCAGTCAGAAGGCTAGATACTAGATATCCTCTTTAGGCAGCACACTCACCTTTAGCTCCATCCAACAGCCCCAGCAAGGGCTGCAGTAGCTCTCTTGGCCAATGCGACATCAGATGGCAGTTATCCAGCACCAACCAGTGCCCCTCCAGCATGGCCTGGTGTAGGGTGCTGACCACATCTGAGACTGGGTTCCAAGCCTCCGAGCCCAGGGCTATCACCCACACTTGTTTTTGCTCCTGGGGACCAGCAGAAAGGTGGCAGTGACTCAAAGCAATGCTAGGGTGACCCAAGTGTCTCAGAGTGATGCCCAAAGTAATTTTGTAATTCTTCGTAAACAAAGACCTATAGGAATGCTGAAGGGGGGCCCCACCCCACAGGGTCCCAGTCGCTCTGTGGCCAACAGGCTAGGTTCAAACCTGCTTATGTGTGGCAGCCAGTTTCCGGATGACAGTCAGAGGATGTAGGGTGGTTGTGGGGTGGCCAGGCGGTGGCAACAAGATCAGTATGGGCTGAGTAGCCTGACTTTGTTCAAAGGGCAAGGTGGGGATACCCAGATTCTCATCCAGAGGCCGGCCCAGGAGGCTGGTGGTAAGGTCTGCTAGGGCACCTGCTAGGCTCTTGGGTTGTAGCACACGCCACAGGATCAACTTCTGGAGAAGGCTGAGTGGCTCAGAGCTGGGCCCAGGTGCAGGACCCAGCACTGTGGAACGCAGCGACAGGTAATCCTGCCAAACACTGGAGTGGTCTGCCAGGGACGCACGTAGCCCAGCAAACGGGGGCAGCAGTTCTAATGTTCCACATTCATGCCAGGTTCTCGGTGTGAGCCAGGCTGGCCGAACCACACCTGGGTCTGACTTCCGGTGGCCTATGCTGGGAGAGGCTGCCAGTCCAGGCCAGAGGGCCAGCCTCTCCAGCTTTGGTGCTTTCTCTGTCACTTGCAACAGAGCCAAAGCACCCAAGGCACCCACCAAGGGCACTTGGATTAGTCCTAGCGCAGTCAAGGTACTGCCCAGCAGCTGGCGGGTCAGGTGTGTTTTCAGCTGCAGCAGGTGACTGGCCAAGTCCTCCCTGTGCTGGACATCACATGGCTTCATGCTATCCAGAGCCTGCCTGGCTGCTGCCAGCCAGTTTTCTGTACTCACGTGGAAAAAGGGCAGCGAGTTCTGTAGTGTGCTTAGGGTCTTTACTATGGCTATTCCATGCGAAACCACCTGCTGGTAGGGCACCCACAGTACCACCTCCTGCAGCTTCTGTTCTTTTAGTTCCTCATAATGGGCCTGCAGCTGACAGATCTTTGCCTGGGTTCTCACGATGTCCCATAGAAACTTGGTGGGTTTCTCACTCCTTGGGTTCTGGAACAGCAGCATCGTCAGCAACTGTTCCTGCATATAGTAATTTTTTTGGGTGGATCTGGCCCTTCCTTACAGTGCCCAAACATCTACACTCATCTCTACCTCCCTATTCAGACCCTTCCAATGCTCAACCTGTTCTGTAGTTTGGACCCCCGAGTACCTCAGCAGCCTCTATGGCTTCGCAGGCATCCAGGGCACTGGTCTTTAGGTTTTCCCAGCGGATCTCAAGCTCAGGACACTCTCTGTGCATGACCTCATGTAGCATCTGGTTTTCTAGGATTTCCAAGTTTAGACCCAGATCCAGGACATTCAGCCCCTTCAGCAGTTCACTGCCTAGCACTTGGGAGGGTCACAAGAAATATACTTCATTGCTTCCCCTTGGCAGAGAGCCAGGGGGTGGGGTGGACAGGGAGTATGGCGCCCTACTACAGTTCTGAGCCTGCTCTGGGCCAGGACGAATGAAGCCCTGAGGGCCTAATGCGCCCGCAAAGCTGGCGCTAACAACTCATCCTCTGGGTCTCACCTTTCTCCAGGGCGTGGAGGGGGAGGGTAGTGCTGAGATAGAGACAGAAGCCAGGCTGCACGTGGGGTGGCCCCAGCTGCTCCCGCTGCAGCAGCCACTGCAGTTCTTGGCACCCTAGGCCCAGCTCTACGTTAGTCAGGAGCACAGGCTGGCCTGCAAAGGGAAACAAGGAAGACCAACCCACAGTGCCGGGTCTCGCGCAGCCCTCCCTGCAGAGACCTGGCTCTGACCGGCACTCTGCTGTCTGACAGGGCTCCCTCAAGATTCCTCAACGTAATGGGGGAATGATGGGGACTGAGCTGGATTGGGGGAGCGTGATGGGGGCATACTGGGTGGGGATCCATTCTCACCACTGGCAGCTGCCTCCAAGAGCTGAGGACCCAGCTTTGGGTCAGCGCCCGAGAGCACAGTAAGGCAGAGAGAAGGTGGAGACTGTGTCTTGGGGGCTAGTTTTGACCCCTGACTCTCCGCCTCATTCTCTTTCTCTTCTTCCTCTTCCCCTTCTTGCTCTTCCTCCTTCTCATTTTCCCGTTCCTCTGCCTTCTGCTCTTGGGTCTGTTCTTTCCCTTTTCTCTCTTCATTGTCATCCTCTCCTCCCGTGAGCTCCTGGTTGTTCTCTCTGTTTGGATTCCTCATGACGCCATTCCCTGGGAGAGAAAGATGCGTAGGAGCGCTTCTGAGAGGAAGGCTCCATGCCATGAGGGAATGGAGACGCAAGAAGACATCTTAGGAAAGTTGTTCAGACTCTGTGATGTGCTTCTCTTAGCTAGAAAGTTGATATTCATGATGACCTCGTAGGGTTACTGTGAAGATTAAATGCAATGATAGGTAGACCGCACTTAGGCTGGCACATAAGTGAGTGCTCAATAAATGTTGACTCACGTTACTGTTCTAAGTTCCAGAGAAAGGTTAGTCATCTCTGAAACTGGTTCCATCTCTGCCCTTTCTGTGGGTTGGTTAGAAGAGTCAGTGCCTTTCTTTTTTTTAACCTAAGCTAATTCTGCCACTAACAACTAAAAGAGTCCTCAACAGTTTGGAAATGAGTGGCTGGAGTAGTGGTATCTAAGCGGAAAGGCCGTCAGCTGTGGAATTTGCCAAGTCATGGGTAGTGTGGTGAACACAGATGACTGGCTAACCCTCGGCCATTCCTGTCCACCTTTGCCCCTTGCTGTGTTGCTCAGGCTGGCCAAAACTCCTGGACTCTGCTGCAGGAGCTGCAAAAGATACTTTTTTTCCCCCCTTAAATTCTCTTGAAAGTAGAAGTTGCAGGATCCCTAGTGTGGTGCATTCATGTTTTTTTGCTACAAGTTACCAAAAGTTTAACAGTTTGAAACAAGGCCTATTTATTATCTCGGAGTCCGGTAGGTTGGAGGCTGTGCACAGCAGGGTTAGATTCTGTGCTCAGGGTTTCACTGCACTAAAACAGGGTGTTAGCTGGGCTACAGGTCTCCTGTGCAGCTTGAGAACTTTTTCCAGGCTTTATGTTTTGAGACAGGGTCTTGCTACATTTCTCATGCTGGCCTCAAAGTCCCTCCTGGGCTCAAGGGAGCCTCTTGCTTCAACCTCCCAGCTAACTGGGAATACAGGCATTATAGGCCACCCAGCAAAAAAAGCAAATGTGAACAAATTGATTAATATAGAACAGGCTGATAAAATCTTGAATATCCTGGCCACAAAAATTCAGTATTTCCACTATGAAAAGGAAGACCACGGAGGTTCAGACACACCGAAGCATTGTTTTTACCCCTGCCTTACCTCTGCCCTCAGTGGGGGCTGACATCAGCAACCTGTTCTCTTCCAGAGGCAGTGGGCTCAGCCACATGAGGGCCTGGTTGCCGGGGTCAAGCAGCAGCGGCCAACGGCAACTGTGGTAGTGGGTGAAGCTTCGCAGGAGCAGGCCTGCCAGGCGAGCAGACTTTGCCTGGGGCTTCAAGTCTCGGTCCCACTGGTGCTGTTCAGAACTACAGCTCAGCAAGGACAGAATACTGAAGGGAAAGCGTGTGGGCAGCAGGGGGTTCTTTGGTGGCATGATGACAGACTTCTGCTTTTGCTTCAGTGCCTGCGCCACGTCATCTGGGCCCAGAGCCTCCTGAAAACCCCTGCACAGGGCCAGCCACTTGTCCAGGAGTTCCTGGCGCCGTGGTGGTGGGAAGGGACCCAGGTAGACAATAGCAGCTGAACACACAAGAGCATCTCCAAACACGGTCATGCAGTGTCCCCTCAAATTCTGGTGTGGAGGGAAGAGCGGAAGTGTGTAGGCTGGGGGAGCAGACAGGAAGAGGGTCTGGCGAGGGAAGGCAAGGCAGGGTCTGGAGGACAGTACAGCAAGGAGAGTGGGGCAAGGAGTGCATGGCGGGGGTAGAAATGAACCAGGAGGGAGATGGCTGGGAGGGGGCCAGTTACCTGGAGCTGTGTAGTCCAAGTGTGCATGGGTGTGATTAGTGCAGGCCTCATGGGCCATTGTTTATAATGGCCACACTGTGCCAGAGCCAATGCCCCCAGCATACGGCTATGGATAGCGTGGGCATCCTGCACCTTCTTAGTCAGGATCGAAATATCTTCTAGCTTCTCCTGGGCCTGCAACTGGTAGTGGCCTAAGCGGGCCTGCTCCCGAGCCAGGGTTGCCTCCACCTGTCGCAGCAGTAGGCCTGTGGGCCGTCCCCGGCGCTGTGCCAGCCCGTAGCGCAGAACAGCCCAGAGCCAGGCTGCCAGGTTTGCCGCAGGCACGCTGACTGCCCGCAGGGCTGTGTCATTCATGCCTGGAGACTTCAGAGCATGGTTCAGCTTTATCAGCTCTGAGTCTGTCATCTTCTCCTTGGGGAAGAACACCAGCTCCTGGGAGGATAAGTGTAAGGGGAAAGGGGAAGATGCAGATGCTCTGGAGCTTGACCCAATGGTCTAGCCCCACCAAGTCTCCCCTATCTGCCCCTCCTGTCCTCTCCTCCATGTGTCCTACCTGATAAAAATCTTCAGTGCATAAAAGCTGCTTGGCGCTGGCCCAGCCAGTTTCGTGGTGAA
Source organism: Cuniculus paca (assembly GCA_004365215.1). Classification (NCBI taxonomy): domain Eukaryota; kingdom Metazoa; phylum Chordata; class Mammalia; order Rodentia; family Cuniculidae; genus Cuniculus; species Cuniculus paca. The sequence continues at coordinate 12,184 of RJWT010038083.1, forward strand.
ACAGGTCACACAGCGCATCAGTCACCTGCACTACAGATTCTGGTGGTGCTCGATAGCTCCGGATCTCTTCAAAGTCAGCCACCTGCAGCTGGCTCAGAGGACCCAGAAATGCCTTGCCCATCTAAGTGAGGAGAGATGCACACTGAAGTGAGCTCCTGAGATGTTCTGCTCTTTCTTCAAGGTGTTTCCAGGAAGGACCATTTTCTCCCAGGAGGCCTCATGAGGGGCCCCTCCCCAAAACATACAATGACCTTTGTTCTCTCCTCTCAGAGACTCCACCGTTAGTCACCTCATCCCCTCCTGTGGGCATCCTGTAACGGGCTGTCCTTTCCAAAGAGAGGAGCAGCACGGGGCAGGTGGTGGGAAGGGCCCACCTGCTCGAGAAAAGCCTCGTGCTGAGCCTGCAGGGCATCCCGCTGCTTGGTCAGGTTGTCAGTGAGGTTCTCCTGATGTCGACACTCTGCCAGCTGCCGCTTATACAGGAGCTTGCTCTGCTCTAGCTGCTGTTGAGCTAGGGTGAGGTTCTGTAAATGGAGATCAGGCCCTGCAGCCTAGATCCTGGGCGGTGGGGAGCACCCCAGGGGAGGACCACATGAACCTGACAGGGTGACCAGTGTGGACCCTGCATAGGTCATAGATAGAGCCTGAGCTCTGGATCTGTCATGGACGGCTGTGTGAGTCACACATCTAGGAAAGCAGCCCCAAGTAGGTGGTAGGCACTCAGGCAATCTGACTTCAAAGCCTGC
>RJWT010038084.1:0-12988 GCA_004365215.1 Cuniculus paca
AAAAAAAAAAGAATTTACCATCTTAAAGGGCATCACAGCTACCAGGGTCTGTGTTGATTTGCCTACACATGTAATAACTCTTAAAATCACTATCACTGTTACCAACTAGGATGTTTTCTGTATGGGACAAACAAGTGCATTAAGTGGGCTCCTAATGGAACTCCCCACTAAGTCATCGCTCCAGCAAACCATTTCCAACACTTAATCTAGACTGAAGCCATAATCTGTTAATGATTACCTTTCAAAAGTCTCAGACCAATAGAAATCATGTTTCTTCTGCCCTCATCTTATTAAGAACCATTATTTTTCACACACATTTTCCAAATGCTTGGTGATATACAGAAGAGAAATCTCACCAGTGTTTTGATGTGCTGGCTGTCTCTTCCCAAGCTTGTAAATGGTCCCCTAGGGCATTCTGTGCGATCTGACTCCTAATGCAGGTCAGGAGTCAATGAGTATGGATAAAGTTGTGGCTGGGAAGAACACGCTTCTTCTTCAAAGGTGAGAAAGGTAAGGTCAATTCCAGCACAAACGGGCCACCTGGGCGAAGGCGATGGGGTCAGGGGCAGGTCAGTTAGAAGCTGCTGCCTCTGACAAGGGCTGACAGTGGATTGGAGGGGATGTTTTGATGTATCTGATATCTCCTTTCTGTGCTTTTATTCCATTATTCTGGTTATACCACATTCTATTATTCAGTCTCAATTAGCATGTTAGAAGAAGAGAATCAATTCACCCTGTATGTATTAATAATATTTATATTATGGAAACCAGGAGTAACAGCGACAGTAAATGTTATTGGCTGTAGAAAACTCAATTTTACTGAAAGCAAAATGACTCCTCTACTCATCAGAAAATATTTGTAAAGACATCTGTGTAGTAGGGCAAGCCCTCCTATATTATTCTGTTATATTTATGCGGCAAGTTTATAAATACATAAAACATACACAGTTAGGAGGCTAAATGATCCTGCTAACTCACCCTCCCATGGTAAAGTCATATGAAAACTCTAATTGCAAGAACTACTTTATGTGGTGGAAGACTACAGAGTATAAAGTCATTGAAAAATTAGGTTTAAAGATAAAATTCCAAATTAAATAACCATATTACAGCGAAAGTAGCTGACTCCAGGGCATGCTTTGCTGGACTATTTAATATATTCCTGGAGCATTTGAAGACACCCAAGGCGTACATTAATAGACACTAAAACATACCCTGTCATGCTTTAATGCTAAATTAATTAGGCAATAACGTGACCTGTATGAAGGTCTTTCCTGGTCTAGCAATTACTGAGTGGAAGAAATAAAGGTATTGTCAGACACTGCTTGACCAAACAATTGTTAGTTTACATTAATAAATTGAAATTTTTGTTTATACAGTTGTTTCATTTGGTTTTGTTTTGCTCTGTTGCTTTTTTCCAAAGTTTGTTTAAGGCACAGAAGATTGTAGCATATTGAGTCCATATTCTTATCAGTTGTTCCAAGCATCTTTTTAAGCTTATAAATATAAATGCATACCTGATGATGTTTATTAAGACTTTGTTTTTTTTTAAATACTATTAGCCTGGTCAGTAAATTATACCACTACATACTCAACAAAAATAAATTAAAAATACACATGCACAAGCTGGATGTGGTTGCCCATGCCTGTCTGTAATCCTAGCACTCAGGAGGCTAAGGTAGGAGGACTGCAGTGAGTTCAAGGCCAGCCTGGGCTACTGAGTGATTTCAAGGACAGCCTGAATTACATAGTGAGACCTTGTCTCAAAAAACAAAAACAAAATACACACGTACAGTACTTCTCATAGGAAGCAATGAACTGAGTTCTCCACTATACTTAAAAATTCTGTTAATTCTTGATTTTATCTAATTCCTTTAATGCAAAATTTTCTTAAATTTAACTTTGAAAAAAAATTCTTATTCTACTAAAGTTGTGTAGATCACAGTACTCAGTAATTCCTCTTTTCAATATATCCAATGTCAGGAAACCCAACACAGGTACCTCATAGATCATGTAAGAAGGATCATTTTAGCACATACATGAGAAACTGGAAAGAATACAACTGCTTATTGATGAAAGAACAAGGGAACCAATTGTTGCTGATTTATCCAGGGGAACAGCTGAAAGTAATTAAAGTGTATCAGTCAGAGTAAGCTCAAGGCATAACACTGTATGAAAAGAGCGATTCATCAAAGCCACTATATTAGGATGAGAATGGGCATAAAAACTTTACCAGTGACTATATATATTTATGGTTACATATGGCAAAAATGCACAATTATGTCTGTATACAAAATATTCTAAATGTAGGGCAGTAATTACCTTTGGAGAGAAAAGGCCTAGAAATGAAAAATGTAGAAATATAGTTGAGAGTCTACCATTTTATGAAGCAAAAGTGTAAAAATATGAAATCTCTCAAATGTGCAGTTGTACATAGGAAATTGTTATAAGATTTGAGGTTTAAATAGCTGAAAAAAAACCCTGGAAATCAAACATGGTTAATTAGGATTGAAGGCAATAAACGTTACATCAGATATCTGCAAAAACATTTTGCCAGGTAAACATTTCGTGATGTGTCTTACACTACCAATATTTTAAATTCAGTGAAGAAAAGTGCTATTCTCTTGAGTTGCTGAGTATTCAGTAGTTTTGTCCAGTTATGTGTAGATCCATGGGAGCTGGCAAGATGAGTATGATTGATCAGTGGATAATTGGGGGAAAGCCTCTGGATAGCATTTGTTAATATGTATAACAACTGAGTGCACGCTCTGTTTCAAGCAACAATCTAGATGCTAAATATCTAAGCAAACAAAATTGTTCACCCTCATGGAACTCAGAAGCTGAGTGGAGGAAGAAAACTTTGAATGCAATTTGAAACTAATGTATGCATAAGGAGGATGGAGCACTAACCCAAGGGACAAAATTTATTTATTATGAGAGAAAGGGAGTAGAGGGGAAGGAGACTCTAGAGTGGTCAAGAAAGCTCAATGGTGAAGGTGACTTTTAGCAAAGACTTAAACAGGTGAAGAGGTATAGCATAGCAATAAGTAGGACTAGGAAGTGGGAAAGTCCTGCAAAGGGTTTCTGAGGCAGGAATATGTCTGGCATACAAAAAGAAAATCAATACCAGTGTGGCTGAAGTGAAGTGGAACTGAGTAGGCAAGTAGGAAACAAGGGCAGAAAAGAAACAGGCCCATGTTATGTGGGGTCTTGCAACAAACTGATAGGATTTTTACTTTCACTTTGGACGATTTCGAGCAGAAGAACGACTGACTTTCATTTTAAAAGACATACCCTGCTCTTTTGAGAAAAGATGGCAACCAGGACAGAAGCAGGGAGAGAAGCCAGCAGGCTATGCTAACATCCCAAGCAAGAGATCACAGTGAATCTGGCCAATGGACAGGTGAATTGTAGATGTATTTTGTAATTTGAGCCAGCAGCATCTGCTGAGGAACTACCCTGTGGGGAGGGAGAGCTGGACAAGAGTCAAGGATGACCCAAGAGTCTGTGGCCTGAGCAACCAAGGGGAGGTAGAAACAATTTACTGATGTGGGGTTTAGTCGGGAGAGGATGTTTGGAAGAAATATAAAGAAATCTTTAATGTATACTTCTTTCTTTGATGGAGGTAGTGAAATATGGGCTAAGAACAGAATGTTGACATGCTCTAGAAAAGGAGAAATAAAACAGCTCAAGAGTCAGGAAAGGGAAGACACCGTTGTCTTTGTATGCTTTCCTGTCTCCCCTCTGCTTTTAACCTACAACACTAGAAGAGTGTGCTTTCAGAATACACTGCTACCTTCATAATTACTAGAAAAGGTTCATAAAATTGGACACAAAACATTGATACACAAAACTCTTTATTTTCTATACAGATGTTAAGTACCTTGAAACTTCCAGAAAAAGAAAAAAAAGACTGCTTAATGTACTATTATATTAAGAACAGAAACTTTAGCCTTTCAATTCAAATTTTAGTTATAATTCTGCCTTGTATAAGAATAGAAATGTTGGATGCTGGGTTTTGTTTTGTTTTGTTTTATCTTGTTTTTGTACTAGGTATTGAACTCATGATCTCGCACTTGCCAGGCAGGCACTTGTGCCTCTGAGCTATATCCCCTGGTGCTGAGTTTTTGTTCGCAGCTCTAGCATGCTCACTGAAGAGGCACTTGGGTCATTCTGTTCAAAGTCAGCTTCCATCGGTGCAAGATTTCGACAGTGTCTACACAATGAGCATTTGGTGTGATGTAGCTCGCTGTGACCCACAGCTGTAACAACCAGCTGGGTCTGCTCAAACTTCAGCCATCAGCTGGCCCCATGGATAATGGAAGCTTAGTCCCCAAATGCCAACTAACAAAGGGTTGCACAGGGTCATTTCAGGAAAAGGAACTATGCTTGGTATGAACAGTTGCTAATAATGCAAGGTTTAAGAGATTTCAAGTATAACAAACAAGAAATAAAACTGATGTTTTTACACAGGCTGAGTACAGATGAAGCATGAGAAAATAACTTACCTTGAAGTTTAATCAAATACTACTTTTAATATGTAAATTATGGTCTAACAAATGACATTGCTACTGAACCAATATTCAAAGATTGGTTGGGAATCTCAAAATCACACAAAGTAGATGGCAATTGTCTCTAAAGGAAATTTCCAAAAATGTACCCAACTAGAGCAGAATTTGGAACTATGTTGGAAGGAAAATTTAGTCACATGAGAAAAATGATTATGGAATCACTAATTGTGAAACACATAATCTTTATATAACTAGCATACAATGAAGTACAGATTATTAATAATTTTTAAGTGTTCTTGTGACTAATCAGTAACCCTAAAAAGAACTGGATACTGCAAATTATTCAATATTCAAGTGGAAGAGTGCTCTGATTCCAAACAGTAGTCTTTGGTTTTTATGAAAAATATTTTAGAATTGGAGATGCAATTTATCACTACAGGATCACACCAGACCAGTGTGGAAATAATAATAATCTTCTCCTTACTTAACTTCTAAAGCTGGCACAATCACTCACCATCACAGAGGAATACAATGAAAAGAAGTTTCAGATCAAATTTCATATTTGGGAGGAGATGGGAATGTAGCCTAGCAGTAGAGCACTTATCTAGCATGGAACAAGGCCCTGAGTTGAGTCTGCAGTACTATCTCTAAAAACATAAAATGAATGAAAGATAGGAAGAAAGAAAGAAAGAATGAAAGAAAGAAAGAAAGAAAGAAAGAAAGAAAGAAAGAAAGAAAAAAGAAAGAAAGAAAATAAAGCTATTCATTAGGAAAAAGACAACAAAACATAGGCTCAATGAATTCTCAACTGTGTCTTCGTAAAAGATAAATTTGGTAGTACCTTTCTAAAGGTTCACTGGAGGCAGATGAGCCCATACTGGAGAGGCTGACCTTGTTATCAGAGTCTGGGAAAGCCCACCAACAAGCATCTGATAACAAGGCCCTTATAAAATCCTCAGAAAAGGGAACCATTCAGAAAAGCATGAGTTATTGGATTCTCTTATATTCTCATGCTGAGGGAACACATGATTATATGATCCTTCTAAGCCAATTATCATCTGGGATATCACTCATCTCCAAATACCTCATAATAATTGCATTTCTACAAATTGTTTCATGTCTTTTCAGCTTTATGTTATATATTTGTAATATTTGACAAATAGAGTTCTACAGATTTAAATAAGTTCTTGGTTTTAGTTATTTTTCTCATTGCTGTAGCAAAATGCCCAAAAACCAAAGTTAAAGGAGGAAAGGTTTATTTTAGCTCACAGTTTGTAGAGGTTTCTGTCCATCGTTGCCTGGCTCCAAGGAAGGATGGCATGGCAGAGGGGCATCACAGAGTAGAAACAGTCCACAGCAAGCAGGCAGGATACAGTAAAGCAGTGAGCAAGAAAGCAGAACAGCAGAAGTTACTCCTTTTTATCCCACGCAGACTACCAGCCTTTCGTGTGGTGCCACCCACACCCAGAGTGAGCCTTTCAACTATCCACACCCAGAACTACGCTACATAAATCAGTGGACTGATTAAGACATCACACACTTAATTGCGGCATCACAAGATTTAATTCCAGTGCAACACAATTTAATCCCAGCGCCACACACCCATGATCCAGCCACCTCCTGAAACCTATGAGTACATGAGACTTTGGGAGATATAGATACAAGCGATAACATTCTCTTACATCTTCATTGTGTATGGCAGATGAGGGGAAGACATCCTCCTGGTAGAAGTCTTAGCGTCTCTGGAAATAAGATTTCTAGGCCAGCAGAACATAAGACCTTAGGAACAGGAATCAAAATTTTGCTAATGGGTTATTGAGGGTAATGTGAATGGCATCATTCACATTTCCAATCCTTGATTTCTGAAGCCGTGAATACTGGCTATGGGGAAAGCAGTACCGTAGAGTGAATGACTATTCAGAGTATGTACAGCCTTCTGGAGGACCTTGTCCTGTTCCTATAAAGGTATTTCCACCTCGCTTGTGCTGTAATTTCATCTTCAAAAGGCCATTCCACACTTCTAATGATCCATCTGCCTCTAGATGGTAAGAAACATGTTTAAGATTAGTGTGAATTCCATGAGTATGTGTGCACTGCCTCATTTCTTTGGCCATGAAGTGCATTCCTTGGTCAAAAGCAATGTGTATAGGAATACTGTGACACTGGATGAGGCATTATGTAAGTCCACAGATGGCAGAAGTCCACTTAGAATTAGTGTCGATTCCTGCAAGGCCAAAGTGCTGCCCTTCCTATGATGGAAGTGGTTTAACATAATCAACCTGCTACCAGGGGTCAAGCTAATCGCTCCGGGAACGGTGCTGTATTAGGGGCTCAGCGCTGGTCTTTGCTGCCGGCAGAATAGCCGCTCAACAGTGGCCATAACCAGATCAGCCCTGGCGAATTGACATGGACGTGGCCAAGCCCATGCAGAACCTCTAACCCTGCCACCATGGCCACGTTTTTTCCTGAATCCCTTGGGCAATGACAAGAGTAACCAAAGAAAGAGATTGACTACTATCCACAGAGTGGCTCATCCGTCCACTTCATTATTTAAGTCCTTTATCCTCAGGTCACCTTTTGGTGAGCATTTACTTGGGGCAAAAATATTTTCACATCCTTCACCTTTATGGTGACATCTATTAACATAACCCCTCCCCAATTGTCTTTGTTTTCAATTTTCCAGACTCATTTCTTCCAAGTCCCTGACCATCCAGTCAAACCATTAGCTACAGCCCATGAGTCAGTGTATGATCACACATGGCCATTTTTATTTCCAAGAAACAGTGTACAACCAGGTCGCTCCCCAAAGTTCTGCCCACTGAAGATTTCCTTTCAGCATTGTCCTTCAGGGATGTTCTGGGGAAAGGTTACAATGCGCCAGTTGCCTGCTTTTGGATGGTGTCTACATAACGTGCAGAATCATCTGTAAGCCAGGTCCTAGCCTTCTCTTTATCTATTAACTAATCACGTGGTCATCCTGTGAGTCCATAGGTTCGTGGTGGGGTACACAGAAGGAACAGGAGCATGGACACTCAGGTCACTTCATTTAACTTACTTATACCTTCTGGACCTGCTCAGGCCCAGTCATTTGTATTCCACTACCATTCGACGAAGAACTGTCACTGTGCGTGTCCAACTTGATGCGTTGGTGAGTGGAAGTAAAGAATTAAGGGTACTTTGAGAACACAATAAGCAATGAATGGAAGAAAAACATACACTCTTGCTTCTCTATTAGAAATCCCTAGGTTTGTAAACCTGGAGGGACAAGTGGAGAAAAGATAAAGAAGAGAGAGGGCTTTCTAATGTTTCTAGAGGCACGCAGACTGATCTGTGCTATGACACAGAACATGGGCAGGCAACTGTTTCCCTTAATCCAGCTCTAACAGCTTCCCAGTTAGTAAAAGTCACTTCAGCGTTCAGAGAAGAAACTGTTATCCCTCTCAGTTTTTGGTTTTATCATTTGTCTTTTTCTCTGACTTGTGTATCTTAGCAGCAAGTCAAGAGACAGGATGAGTTGAAGGAAGCCTGCAAGATACCACTTAAGCAGAAAATATCTATGTCTGTTTTTTTATTGCTAGATCTCTCGGGAATCAAACTCAGGACCTTACACTTGCCAGGCAGGGGCTGTGCCACTGAGCTATTTCTGTGCCACCAGATCTCACCATTATCTTTCACTTGAATTATTGTAACAGCCAATTAACTAGTTGAGCTTGCAGCTCCTTCTCCCACTCATTCTAGGGCTCTGCTGCTGGACAAATTTCTTAATTTCTTGCGACAGCAAGAAATTCTTCATCTTCCTTTGCTTTTAGCTGCCACTAGAACAGAAACCAACCTCTTTAAATTGATGTATAAAATTCATCAAAATCTGGTCCTAAAGAATTTCTTATTTTATTTGGAGATAGGATTGCTTGTCCTTGTCCTCTCATTTTGTCATATGGGGTGATTTAATAATGGTCAGATACATAAGGGTTTTTCACCCTCTGATGTTTTCTTCAAATTTTTCTCCCTATTTCTTGATTTAGAAAATTGCTATCTATCCTTCAAGACTCTTTTCAAGTGTCACTTCTAAATGACAAATCTATAAGAAGGATACAATATTTTCCCAAATTTATTTGATAGGAAAATGCTTATTCACAAGTCAAGTCCTATCAGATAGGATATCATTTTACAGAACTCATTTAAGGAGACTTGAGGGCTGCAGTGCATGTTACACAGCTATAGCAGGCAGAGAAACTTGAGAAGACTCCAAGGTCAACACTGCAGTTGGGGCTAGATCTAGCTGAAGTAGGTGGTCTTCAGACTGTGCGATAGAACCCAGTAACCTGGCTCTTTCAGGATTCCACTCTAACAAGGGAACTACTGTGACATTTTTCTTCTTAAGATATCAGTGTCAAATTGGGCCCTAAGCCTAACTCTAACACTCCAAGAAACATTTGGACATTTTCCTTTCCTCAATGTGCAATTGCCTTAGTAAATGACTCAATGTTTAATAAAGAAAGGACAGAAGGGATCACCACAATGTATGCTTACTGTAGTAAGAGAGGTCCTTTCCCTGGTGCTGTGTCTGAATGTTACTCTGCTTCAGAAATTGAATTTCTCTGTCTTAGGGTCCCAAAATCTAGGCCATAGAACTTCACTGTCATCACGCAAAGTAGTACCTATGTCAGCTATTCATATATTTTGTCCTTAGTGATACATGTCTTTTAATAACTTGTAGACAATAATGGCCATCACTCCCAACCTGTAACTCCTTAGGATAATTGTTTATACCTGTCTTCCTGAATATAAACAATGCCATATGGTCTTTATTGTTTCAGGGTCCTATCTACTCTCCGATGGTCTTCCCTAGCATCAGCCTAACAGAAGAACCAAAACTGAACTTTGTCTGTGTTCTTCTTACAAGTAATTCCTTAGATTCATTCCATGAAACATAACCACTTGGGGGATCTACTCTAACATGACCACTTCCTTAAATTTTTCAATTTCTTTCTTCAGCATCTGCCAAGCCAATTCTGACATTTCAGTGATACATAGAGTGGGTCATCATTTTCCCATGGTTTAGAAGCCATTATAGTTGTTAGTTCAATCATCTCCTGGGGGCTTTCTCAGGATACTAAATCCTCTGCATCTCAAGAGAGGACTCTCATATAAATTCTTCCCTGTACATTCTTGAGATCTGGCTTCCTTAATCAACTACTCTCAGCATCCAATCCTTTCTACGACATGCTGCCTAGTTCTTATAGCTCCTTTGAGGATAGTCTCTTTTTCCTCAGTAAGTTCACAGAACACCAGCAATGTTATACAGTGACTTAATCCAGGGTATAAGTCTGTTGGCTGGAAGGTGGAAGTGGTGCAGATTTTGAGGTTAACATTGTCACCAAGTAAGAGAGTGCCAGGAATTGCCGTTCCCCAAAGAACAATGACTAAGGGAAGGGCCACCTTCTGCGCTGAACGACAGGTTAGGTAAGAGATCTATCCTACAGTGTTATCTCAGCTCACAATGTTCCTGCGAATTTTCTGAAGCTTGGTTACACGTGTCCTGTAAATCACCTCTCCCTTTGCCGAGTTCTGGCTCTCTTATACTCTCCAGGCACTCTTCTCTTGCCTTCCTGCAGGCACATTTCTGTCTCACAGTGTTTCTCAGGGAATCCCGCCTAAGAAAACTGGTACCTTTTATGTATAGTCTTATTTCTCACTATGTATCCTTTTCATGCAACCTTCACCCTAATTATATGCCAAAGGCTGAAATTCATTTGGTAAGAAATAACACCATAATTTCAGAGGCCGAATAGAAAATATAATGTATATAAAAGATACTGAAAGTGAGAAGAGTTCTGTAATATTTCAAAGGAGAATAACACTAACGTACTGCGCTTGTTTACAGGAGATAAAGGAAGAGGCAAGGAGAGGGATGGTGTGGGAACTAAAGGGAAGAAGATAAGAGGAGAATGGGCATCAAAAAGTTTATGTGAAAGAGCAATGGTTAAAGCGATGGGTATGCAACGGGAAGCCTGATTAAAGGAGTAGCACCCTATTAGAGGTCACTGGGGTGGCAACGTGTTAAGACACTGTCAGTCAGGAAAGCTTGTAGGTGTTGCGCCGCAGTATACTCAGCCTAGATGAGAATTGATAGAACACCTGGGGCTTCATCCTCTTGGCTGAACCACATCACACCTCATTAATGGTGTATCTATTCTCTTTCTTCCTTCAGCAAAACATTAAAAACTTGAGATGAAAGCATGCCATTCTAAAACATATTTGGCTCAAAGAAAACGATGCTTCCCAGAACTACAAAGGAGCTTTTTTTTTTAATGAAACTTTAATTAAAATTTGCTTTAATTTGGATCACAATGAGGAAAATAAGGAACTTCTCATGTCGTCTCAAGTGGAAAGTGTCTGTATCTCGAATTAATAAAATATTGGCATTTATGTGCCTCGCAATGTTTTAGCACTTTTAGTTCTACTGATAATTGACTGGGACAATGAAACCAATTTTTTGTAATTCCACTTATGAACAGGTTTATCTTCAGGCTGGATGCATGTAAAGGAAATATAGTTTTACACGCCCTCTCAGATGTTAATAAGAACAATGGCAATGAGAGGGAACAAAGCCTAGGGAAATTAAATTCGGAGGGTGCTGCATCTCAGTCCTTAGGGCTAAGGTAACAATAATCGATCTCATTTTTAGATGCTAAGAAAAGAAGCAACTAAATGGCAACATGTAATTAGCATGAAATAATACTATTCAGAAAACTCTTAGGTGCTATATATTTTAAATTATCTCTAGAGATCTCCGGATTTTAAATGTCAACTTAAAACTCAAGTATTGTGTTACTAGAACCTGGTCTGTCGCACTGAGAATGTTCTTGCTGTCATTACCAGTGTCAGTTCCTTCTCCACTGAGAAGGGGCCCGTATGTCTTCAGTTTGCCCTTGACAGCAAACACCTGCCAAGAGGGGCACAGAACATGCCATCATTTGTATAAGAAGGAGGAGAAAGTTCACCTTTTCTTGAAAAGGAATGCGGATGCCTCCTGTGTCCCGAGCATAGTGCCAGCTGAGCGTTACAAGGTGACGGTAAGGAGGTGCAGACTGACCCTGAGAGTGGGTGCAGTTCTCAGTGGGCATTTCCCCTCGAGCATGTTTAATCAGCTTGCTAAAATGAACAGAAACTGAGGAAAGACTGCTTTCGGGTCTAGGGCAAGAGACCATAAGTAACGCTTCTTGGGCCAAAGTTAGTCCCCGATTTTATCAGTGTTTTGTAGGAATGTAGTCATTTGCATCTATTTATGTACTATCTATAGCTGCTTTTGTGTTTGAAAGGCAGAGTTAAGTACTTGTGACAGAATATGGCCACAAAGCCAATTTATCATCTGGCATTTACAAAACAAACACTCAAACCCTTGATCCAAGGTGGGGAATAAGCCACATCTGAAAACAAATCTTATCTGTGCAACCACCAGAAAAGGTGAAATTGGTAACATGTGTCTTCTAATTTAGTTTAAATTTAAAATCTTTTGTTTGGATTAATTCTTTAAATCCATGTCCCAATTCTTTTGGTTTGGTGAGATAGATCATAGATAGATAGATAGATAGATAGATAGATAGATAGATAGATAGATGATAGATAGATAGATGCACTAACATATAGATGCACATAGATATATACATGATAGATAGATAGATAGATAGATAGATAGATAGATAGATAGACTAACATACAGTTGCATACACATATATGCATGATAGGTAGATAAATAGATAGACAGACAGACACTAACTTATAGATACATACACATATATACATGATAGAGACAGACACCAGCATACAGATGTACACAATATATGTATACACAGGATGCATGTTTATCACTTGCATTGCTGTTAGTATACTATCACCACACTGTATCATGCCATTAATTTTCTAAGCATTCCATTAATACTTCAATGGCAGCTATATTTTTCCTCTCTGGGTCCCTAACTAATTTGTTGAGCTTCAATACAGTGAGCATCTGGCTGCTTGGGAGAAAACAAGTAGTTTCAAAAAGAAAAGCACCAAGGGAGGCCCAGCTAGAATTCAGGAGCGTCTCCGTGTGCTCTGGCCTGCACTCTCAGAACATGCTCCAGTAGTCTTTAGTTGGAATTCTTTTCGTTCTTCTCCAGTTGACAGGCAGGACTGATGTACTTCTAGTCTGGAGAGCCACAGCTGCTGTGTATGGAGGAAAGGCCACCAAAGCATCACACATTTCGTGGAGAACACACATCTCAGTACTCCTGAGCTGCACTTCTCAAGGTGGCTACAACCCATAAAGAAAGTGAAAGGGGATTTCACAAAACAAAGGGTCCATCCTAATGGTAAGTTAAAATTTTGTGTCTACATTTCCTATAATAGGATATTATTTTGAGGCATTAATCAGAGAAAGGCAGAGTATGTGAACCTCAGATTTGAGTAGTGGGAATGGCAACAAGAAAATGAGGACC
>RJWT010038086.1:0-12934 GCA_004365215.1 Cuniculus paca
TCCTGCAGGGGACACTGGGCGTATCCTATGGAACAGCAGCGCTTTTCCCGGCCCACGATCCTGACTTTCGGGGTAGACGATGGTAAATAAAGCCCTAGCGTGACAGTGGTTTGGGCTGGCGCTTGAGGCACGAAGAGCCAGGAGGTGACGGTTGTGGCAGGTTCCGAGTGTGGCTCGCTTTTGCATTTGCCTCGCTGTGCCCGGAGCAGCTTTCTCTGTGAGAGCTGACGCGCCCCCCTGCACACAGGCAGGAGATGAACGCAGGGCCCGGGAGGCTCCAGGCGGCGGCTGCTCTTCTCTCAAGCAATGAGAAGGCTCCATCTACTCCCGTCCTTTTTTAAAGGACCATAATAAGTTATGGTTATAGGTCGAGGTAGCTTTTTCCAGAGTGCAATCACCATTATTATCTTCTACCGCAGTAAAAATTGATCGTTGGCAATGAGCAGTGTGCGACCCTCAAATTCGGGCAGCAGGACTAAATCTCGCATCTCGATAGCCAAAAAGGAAGGATGGGAGTGGGGGGGAGGCAGGGCCAAGAGTATACTGACCTAGTAACCCTCTCGCTCTCTGGCGACTTCCTAGCAAATTCTTTGAGTGACCACACTGTACCACATACACCCTTCATAGCAAAACCATATTTTCCAGTCGCAAGTGTTTTTTGTTTTTGTTTGTTTGTTTGGTTGGGGTTTTGTTGTTTGTTTGCTTGTTTTTGCTTTGAGACAGGGGTTTGCTCTGCAGTTCAGGCTGGCCTTAAACTCACATATGTAGCCCAGGCTGACCTCAAATTAGTAGCAATCCTCCTGCCTCGGCCTCCCAAGTGCTGGGATTACAGGCATGCGCTACCACGCCTGGCCCAAGTTACAAGCCTTATATCTGTGACCGTCTATCACCAGTTTTGGTCATCACCCAGCATGCCTGCATTACTGCTCTAATTACAGTAGCTTCATACCTAGCTCTGCAGGTAAGGTTTGCATTTGTAATAAAATAGCTAGATGCTGTTTGGATACATCTCTGGGAATGTAAATGAATAGGAAGAGACACAGGTCTTTCAGCCCCAGCCTGTATTAACAGAGAACATAGCTCGTGGTTAAAAGAGAACCGGAAGTCAGGAATGTAAATCTCTTCGATCTGAAGTATCTGTGTTACTTTCTAGACTGTAGATAGGGAGACTTTGTTTTAATGTTTTAAGAGAGATACTTTAGGACACAATGAAATATTTTTAAAATGACAATATTCTAAGTTCTCATACAGTTGGTAGGTTTTTAAAAGTTTGAGATCGTCAAAATACTGGCCTGGGGTTCTTCCTCTCCAGCACATCAGTTAACCCACATAGACTGATGAACCCTGAAAACTCTCTTTGACTTTAGGGGTGTTTGCACCCTTCCAAACTGCAAAGGCGTCAGCAGTGTTTGGATCAAGTGACTCAAGATACTTGGCTCTATTTCATCTTGAGATGTGGCCACTTCCCCCTGCATATTGAGATATATTTCACCATCATTAATAATGCATCACCCACACACCATTTCTAGAAATATTTTTTATTTATAGCGTGGCTCCTTCCGTCCCTACCTCCAATTGCCAAAGGAGCCCTCAGAAACCCCTGCCCCACTTTCACCCTCACCTCTCATGTCACAGGCAAGACTTCGACATCAAGTGACAACAGTCCACCCTGCTTCTCCTGAGAAGGTCTCCACCGAGGAGAAGGTTTCTAGACAGGATGATCTATGTCCTCTGACTCCCAGCTGTCCTGCGGAGGAGGACTGGGATCCTGGCGAAGGTCCAGTGTCCATCACTGTCAGTGTGACAAGGTGACCACTGTCCCAGGACCCCACATGCCCTGGATATTAAACACTGTCTTTTTGCTAACCATTTTCATCTTAAAGTATTCCACTTGCATCGCTAGCCATGTTCAACTATGAATTTTGACTTTTTACAATTATTTTTTATCAGATCATTAATATAGTTTATGCAGCGTGGAGTTACTTGGGTTTTTCTGTTTCTTTACTCTGGACCTTCTTACCTTAGTCCCATCGGTGAACTCCCAAACAACACAACACACACAAACACAAAACATTTCTGGGACCTGAAGAGTATACCTTTTAAGAGAGAGAAAGAGAGAGATAAAAAAGTGACACAAGCATAAGGGTAAGGAGGAAAGTGTGCTAAGTCTGGCTATTTTAAAACCTTATTTATAGTGATTTAAAAATGCATCTGTGCAAAAACCCCTTCCTTTGCTCTTTTGCCTGCTGAACTGAATAAGAGAGAGAGAGAGACCAGGGGTGAGAAAGCACAGAACAGGCGGCAGCCATTGAGTAAATATCACAGTGTCAGTTTTATTTCATTTATACAATTTATTTCATTGAGAAATATTGGGTAAAATAGATTTCCAAAACTAACGTTATGACTTATATTCTCCGAGGGTGAGCAGACTGCGTTTCTCACAAGCTGAGGCTGCAGATCTCTCCCCAGGAAAAATGACGGGGCTGAGACCACAAATCCCTGAGGTCTCTCGTAGGGGGTCGATGGGAGGGGGGTGCTGGGGGGCCAGCGAGGAGGTTTGAGTAATGTGGAGTAGTAGGCTGCATAACACAAGCTATCATCTCTGGCCACAGTTTATGGAAGCTGGGGAAGTGTTTAACATTTAAATTTCTGATTGGAAAGTTAGTCTCTTTGCCAGATTATGTGGTGATCCATTTTAGGGGAATCATTTTGAATTTAATAATGGTACCAAGCTTCAGGGAAGGTCATGGTTTTTTTAAACCTATTGCAGAATGTATATTATCCATCCCAAATGGCACTCATATGCATATATATATACATATATATATACACATCTATACACTATATATGTGTAATAAGCGTTGGTGCATAGAGGGAAGAATTCTTTCTGATGCATAAATTAGGAAATAAAAAAGAACTTGTCTGTAAGTAGCAGAGCAAAAAGGAAGACCCAGAAACTAGCGCGGGTCACCTCTAATGAGTGCAAACTGATAATCGCGGTCTCTGCTGTTAACGCATAATTCTGATTTAAGATCCAGTCATTTTGTCTGGCTTTAATTTTAATTATATTCTGTTAATTAAAAATAAGAGAAGCCCATGAAAAGGTTTCAGACTCTTTTCCTCTTCATTCCTTTACTGAAGATGAAGCATTTCTAACACACGCACACGCATACCCCAAGTCCCGCTGTGCCCCTTCCGTGACGTTCAGGCTTGGAAGGAGGAGTCACGCATAGGAGGAGCTTCTGATTCATTTCACTGTGTAGAGAAATTTCCATGAGAGGAAAAAGAAAAAAAAAAAAGAAAAAAACCTCAACCGCTCACCAAAGGAAAAAGAAAAAAAAACATATTCAAGCCTCCTCGGGCCATATCACAGATTTTCAAGCCATCCGTTAGGATGTTATTGCCTTTGCTTACACACATTCTTATCTAAATTTGCAGACTGTCGAGATATTGCTAGGTGACAGAAATATAAGGCAATCCTGAGGCCTGATATCACATTTAAGGGAATCAACTTTTCTTCCAATAAAACCTGCAGAAGAAACTTTGCATCTTGCATCTAGTAGGCCCTCAGTCAGTAGGAGAGAATGAATTCATGTTCTACACACACCAAGAAGGAAGCTAAGGCGTTGGTTCCACCAAAAACTGTGATGATACTGAGTTGGTATGTGTCTACGTGCGCAGGACATTTATAGTACATATGATTTCTTTATACTGTGTATAAGGAAACTAGCTTAGATTTCTTGGAATGTTTATATCTAATGTGGAGAGCAAAAATTAGCGAGTTCAATCTGTACGGCCTGTGGCAGTGAATGGTAATTTATAATGTGCAAATTTTATGTATTCTGTCCCACCTCTGTGGTTAGGAGCGGAGGGTACTTTCCACTTTGTACATTATGAACTGAAAGGAGGGGGAGATCAAAAAAAAAGAAAGAAAAAAAGAAAGAAAGAAAAGAAAACATCCTGGAAGAAGTTTCTACTTACCAAAAGTTTTCCTAGTGTTATTTTTATAGCCGAGTGAGAGAGAATTTACAGGGAGCTGAAATCATTGAAGCTAATTAGTTGAATGGCTCTATTATTTATCCAGGGACACGTAGTACAATAATTGCTATTGCAGGTTTGAAGCATCACAGGGATATTAATTCCAGAGCTTTCATGTCATCTCGGTACAGTAAAACTTCCTAATGGCACCCTGAAGGTGCATAATCTCATTTTAAAACTACTTTTTCTTATTTTTTTCTGAAGGAACTGGCAGAATCTCCTTCCATAAAAGCTGAAAAAGGGGAAGAACTCATAATATTTTCCTCATAAGAAAGCAGTTATATTTTCTTATTATTTTTTCCTTTTTACTGTGTGACCTTTCCTACCTTCTGATGAGGGGTTTGCTATGACACTTTATCAAAAGTTTATTTGCACTCTGCTCCCTTGGTGGCAGGCGGAGCGTCCCTAGGTCTCTCAGGGGGACGCGGGAAAGGTGTGAGGTGGCGTGGGCTAGAAAAAGACTCATTCAGGACCCAGCAGGGATGCGGTTAGTGGGGACAGATGAGTCTGGCACCTATGCCTGGAGGAACTTCCGGTAGCTGTCCTAACGCACACCTAACGTGGTCCCCTCGGAGAAAACAACAACCCTAAGGGGAGCTCCAGGACGTCACCAAGAGATGCCACTTATGTAATTTTAGAGGGAAACGAAACCACTGCTCATAAAGCCGCTGGCACTGCCTCGAGTCGACAGGAGGGTGGTTGTTTGGCTGATATCCCACACGCCTCTCCGGAAGACCACCTCGATTCTTCGGTTTCTCTTCCCTCACTGCTTCTTCTTGCCCTTGCTGTTTCATTGTTGGCCTTGCCACAACTTCGAGATCCAGGTTCTGGACCGGTGGGGGGGTGGGGGGACCTCCAATCGAAGTTTTGACTTAGCCTCTTGCCTGTTCTTGGACTCCGGGTGTCAAGAGACTGACAAACAACCATTTCCTCCCGACCTCAGCCCCTTCCCTTTGCACTCTGATCTTGCAAACCTCCAGACAGACAAAGGTCGGGTCTCTTCTCCAAGAGCCAGGAGGTCGCCACCTGAAACCTACCGCGCTGACTTCCGGTTGCTCTTCTATGCCTGAGGAGTGGCCCCAGGACCACAGTGACCGCTCCCAGGACGACGGGGGTGCCCTTGACCTGTGGCTCAAACCCGAAGCAGCAATCTGTACCCAGTGTTCGAGATCTTAAAGCAATTACAACTCTTTCTCTGCCCGTGAAACCCAAGAGACGTCCTACAGAATGCATTCCAGCCATTGTCCCGGGAAGTAGAGACCTCCAGGAACGCCGATGTGATGAGGAAAACGACGTAAATACAGCACAGACATCCGAGTTCCTCCTTCGCCTCCGCTGTTGTTTCAAGCAGCTGGCGTCATGTGCAACCTCGCGCATGCGCACGCAGGCACGCACACTCGCGCATGCGCACGCACGCACATGCATGCACGCACGCAGTCGTAGAGCTTCGGCCATTTTTATCATGGATAGTTTAACTCTTGTTATGTTTCCTCAACTCCTTAAAATCCAATGTGAATGCATTCGAATGCCAGGAATTTGGTCTTCTTGACCTAGAACGAAACGACTCAACAAACATAATGGCTACTTCTGTCCGTTGTGGTCTTAAGTAGAACACGATGCTCAAATGGCAGTGTGCTATCCTGGTGCCCTTGCTCGGCGAGTTCATGGGGTGTTCGATGTCTCCGGAAGTCATCGCTGCCTTCCCAGAATCCCCTGTGAATACGGGCAAAGTAACGACTAGTTCATGGGCTGTACCCCACCCAGCACAAGTCAGCAGACGCCAGAAAGGCCTACAGGGTTGTTATGGGGCCTCTCTCTTGTCAAAAGCAGAACTGTCCTTATCTGACATTCACTCCAAAAAAATTGCTGCTGAGTGAAACAACAAAATTAAAAGCAAAGACCCCGTTGTCCTGATCTCTAACAGCTAAATAAACCAGGTCTTTCGTGTTTGTTCTCTCTCTGTCGCTGTCTCTCTCTCTTTCTGTCTGTCTCTCTCTTCCTGTCTCTGTCTTTCTGTCTCTGTCTCTTTTTCTGTCTTTGTGTCTCTGTCTCTCTCTGTCTCTGTCTATTTCTCTCTCTCTTTGTCTCTCTCTCTCTCTCCCCCGTATATTATTTACTCCAGAGCCTGCTCCAACCCTTTGGGGGTTGTTAGAATCTATTTTATAGTTTGTTGGTCACTGACCTGATAAGTCATAATCGCTCAGGAAGAATCATCACACTTTTATCAGGTAACACCAGCTGCCGCACAAGCATTGTAAATTCTTAGGCTTAAAATCTGTGCAGTTATTTTTCCAGAAGAAATGTTAAATGAATGCTTTATGCACGCGTTCAGAGATTGTCTCCTCTTATTTAGAATTTGGCAATGGTGTTTGGGAATTAAAACTTACTGGTGATCCAGAGAAGGAAACAAAGAACTTTGAAATTCTGTCTGGTCCTGCCCACCTTGGACTCCGCAGTGCTCGTCACTTCCCCACCCTTGAATTTTCATTTGCAAGAAAAAGGAATTACTTTTGTCGTGTGTTCTGTGTGCGTGGCAGGAGGTGGAGAGGTAGAATTTCTAATAATATCCTTTAGAAAATCCAAACAGATAGAGAATTTGGTGTTTTAATCAATTTTATAGCTGAAATGCCTTTGAAAGCTATTATTCTGGAAAACCAAGAAAATCCCAACCACATGTATTAAATCACTAGGATGTCTATATCTTTTGCCCCAAGATAGACTCTTAAAAATCATTAAAGATAAATAAAAACGATTCATTTCTGGACCAAGCCTTTCTGGATTAAAGAGGGTTGGTGAGTTGGCTGGTTGATTGACCCTTTTTTTCTTGTCCTTGGCAAGGTGTAAGCTTGTCACAAAAAGACTTTGCCTAGAAACACTGAGAGACCCTTAACTATAACAATGTGAGTGGTGCTACTTTCGCTTTAATTTAGCTTGATTTAAATGTAGAGGATGTAGACGCCGCCAAGTGGCTTTACATTTGGAGGTGATTCTCCGTACTTAACCAACAGTTTTTATAAGTGTTCATTAAGACACACCACTCAGCAGTGTTTCCTGCTACGGAGAAGACTTTAACGGAAGAAATAAAGCTGTGAAGATTCCGTTTTCACTTTGTTTCTCGTAAAGACAGTCAGGATCCAACATAAACAACAATTTACACCCAGCATTTATTCTGGAAATTACAGTATCGTGCCGTTAACGCACGCAGATAAATAATGTTTTATGGGATGCCGCAGAGTCCTTTCAGGGTAGCGGATGTTTAACCGAATTAAAGGATTTGGAGAACTCAGGGCGCTCATTTGAAGCAGGTTTAAACAGTTAATATTACAAAACACGACCGCAGAGGAGCTGGTCCAGATATATTTTTAATGCACAGTTATTTTATTTTCATGTCTTCCCGTTTGGGTTTTATTACCATTTGAGCACCTTCCGTTTATACTAAGTCACCCGTCTCCCAGGCCCCTCCCCCAACGCTTCGCCTGCTTTTATGATGACATTCCTGAATCCACGTTTTCATCCCCGATACGTCTGCAGGTGCAGAACCTTCAGAAACGGAGCTCTAACTCCTGCTAGGTGGAGTCCCCTAATAGAGGTGAAGAATAATGCCTATAAAAATGAAGAAAAACGGTCTTAAATCAACAATACCAAAACACTATTTTTTTTGAAGGAAATAATTGCATATTTAAACTGATCTTTCCATGAGTGAGAAGGGCAATTCGAAAAACTAGGCATCCCGTGTAGTGGGGCACACCTGTCATCCCAGCACTCGGGAAGCTGAGGCAGGAAGATTGGAAGTTCCTGGCCAGTCTGGGCTATAGAGTAAGACCCTGTCTCAAAAAGTAAAATGAAATAAAAATTTTAAAAAGTGAACAAACAAAAAAACGATCCAGAGCAGAAAAAAAAATCATCTCTCTAATCATGATAGGTTATTTTAATGTACAAAATACACTGGGAGTAAATGAAACCAGATACAAATATTCGGGAAAGAAATGACGAGAGAGGGCCCGGGGTGCACCCGAGGGGCCACTGGCTGGCGACAAGATGTCCGGGTCCCGCGCACGCGCTCCAACCTCGGTCTGGAAAACTTCCCTCCAGCCCCTCCCCTCCATACGCATTAAATCTGTGTCGGGTTCCGCAGATCGCCCCTTCCCTGCCATTAGGGCCGCCTGGCCTCCTTCTTGCTGGCTTACGAGGCCTCTGCGTGCTCCCAGATAAGCAATATGTGTCAAGAGCGATCACCGAGCCATAATTTTTAGTCATATTCAAATTGTGATTTGAAATTTTACCAAAATTCTACTTTTTAAAAAATATAACCTCGGGAAAGAATGATAACGTTTGACTATTTTGTTTTCTCCTTCTATTTCACACGAGGCACGATTTTTCAACCCCACCCGCGTGTGCATTTAGCTGTGGCCAAGGTTCAGTGGGCCTAGAAGTTCTAAATCACTCTTTCAGGCTTTTGAAACTTGACCTTTTAAATTCTAGTGGGACTGAAGCTGAGCGAGCTAGACCCACTGAGTGTGATTAAACATACAAAAAGACATTAAAAACCTGCCTCTAGCCGGGGGTGGTGGCACACACTTGTCATCCCAGTGCTGGGGAAGCTGAGGCAGGAGGATCACTGAGTTTGAAGCCAACCTGAGCTACGTAGCAAGACCCTGTCTCAAAAAAACAAAAATAAATAAATACCTGCTTTGGGGATCAGCTCAGTTGTGTAAAGGACTATTTTGTGTTGCCAGGCAATATAAAGCATTTATGGTATTTACATTTTGTTATCTAAGAGGATGTTGAAGTATTTTTGAGTTAACCTAATTTTTTGGAAAAGGCCCCCCATTGAACCCCTTTCATTGGTAGAAATTCAACTCAGAACACCACCACCCCCAGGCAGCCCTTCCTGATTGCACCAAGGTAAGGGAGTTTCTCCTTTCTCTGATTGAATATCCATCACTTCTTGTATTCCATTTGGTGTCTTATATAATTGATTACTGTAGTGCTGTAATCGCATCAGCTCCTTGGTAGCATGGTTTCTGTCTTAAACTTCTCCTGCATTTCTTAATGCTGTACCCTATGCAGAAAAAACATTCAATAATGACTCAGTGATGGAGGACCAAAACTTAAAAGCAAGTCAGGTGTGGTGGTGGGTGCCTGTAATTAAAGCACTTGGGGAGGCTGAGGCAGGAGGGTCTCAAGTTCCAACCAACCTGAGCATCTTAGTGACTTAGCAAGACCCTGTCTCAAGTGAAAACTAAAAAAGAGCTGGAGATATAACTCAATGTAAAGGCCCTGGGCATGGCCCTTGGGACCACAGATGCACACACACACACCTGCATATGCATGCGCACACAAACATTGCTTGTTCCTGTGTAAGCCATCCTTTCTCAGAAGAATAAATTGATAAAAGTACAACTTACCCGTTCTACACTGTGAGCTTCTATTCATTGACCTCTTTTCTCATCAGGACCTTTTTGCCTTCATAGAAATAGCGTTGCTGATCCATTAGTCCAGTAGTTTCTTTTTGAAAATTTACAGCGAAAGAGCAAGATGGGCCAGCTTCCTGTCCTGGTCAAATTTCACATCCCGCTGGGAAGACTGACTCTAAAGAAACTAACACATAGCCAGGTGTGGTGGAGCCAGGAGGAGCATTTCAAGTTGAAGGCCAGCCTGAACTGCACAGTGAGACTGTCTCAAAAAAACAAAACGGGCCAGGCTTGCAGAGAACGCACCCAGTGAATGCTCGGGGGCTTCTGTAAAGTAAGCACATCCGTGCATGTGCGGAATCACGGCTTCCGTTGACTTCTGTGCAGGTGAGGAGGTGTTTGATAAGCTCTGACCAAGAGCTCCATTCAGGGAGAACTCTGAGACCACGAAAGATGTAATCACTGGGACGGGAAAGGTGGTTTCACTGCCTCTGTGTTAACATTAATTCATACATTGAATCACTCAGTGTTTGCCAAGTCCCTCCTGGTCAAGGACTCTGTTCTAAGCACGTGGGCCTCCACGGTTCTTGAAAACACCTCTTCTAATCAGGCCCTGAAGGGTGAGGCGAGGTAAAGTAAAGCCTTGTTGCTGGCATGAGACAGTTTCTGCTATGCTGGGATTGACAGGGAGAGGGGAGGTTTGGGAGGAGACTGGGTTAGGAAGGGCAGGATGCGCCCAGGGGATGCCCAATGTTGCAGGTTGACAAGGGTTACCAAGTGGCAAAGGATTCGGCAGAGGGAGCCATAGAGTTAAATCACCTGAACTGATGAGAACCTTCGAATGCCACTCTGAAGTCTACTCTTCAGCTTAATTGAAGCTTCAGAATCTAATCAGTGTCCTTCACTTTAAATACCAGCCAGATGACTAAATTATGTAAGCCTTCTCATCTATATGTGAGTTAAAATGTACACAGCCCTTACAGCATTCTGGCTCTGTGTGTGTGTGTATGTGTGTGTGTGTGTGTGTATGTGTGTGTGTGACACTGGAGATGGAACCCAGGATCTGCCAAGCTATGTCCCAGCCTTTTTTATTTATGTTGTTGTTGTTTTGAGACAGGGTCTCTCTAAGCCTAGCATCAAACTCGCAGTTCTCCTGCCTCAGCCTTCCAAGTAGCTGTGATGACAGGCATGCACCACCACACCCAACTAGAAAGGATTATTATTATAGTCATTTTGCAATGGAGGCACAGAGAAGTTGAGCATCTTTCCCAAAGTTACACAGTTTTGGTGCCAGGGCTAGGAGTGATACAACTGACCACAGCAAATTTATTAATACTATCTTCGTCTCTCTTTAAGGACACACAGTATCTAAAAGCATATGCAAAAATACAGAGGTTGAGTAAAATGAACCAGCACAGATCAACCATTCTCAGAGCACAGTAGTGGTACTTTTATCAGCTCCTGCCTGAGTAAGAATCTGCCTCCTAAAATTAATGGCAGTCAGCAGCCAGCCACACTCTGACTACCTAACAAGTTTCTACTGCATTACCACAATGCATTGTTCATAAAATGTGCTGCTTTTATAAACTCAGATTGAAAAAGATAAAGGCATCATATTAGAGGTATAAGCATACCCATGTTTATAGCAGCACAATTCATACTAGCTAAATCTTAGAAGTGGCCTGTGTGTCCAGCAACAGATGAACGGATAAAGGTAAAGATAATGTGTCACTGACACACAGTGGAGTACTACGCTGCCATAAAGAAGGATACACTTGAAGCCAGGTATGATGATGAACACCTGTAATCTGGTACCAAGGCAGGACGATCACTGCAAGTTCCAGGCCAGCCTGGGTTACATAGTGATTGCAAGGCCAGCCTGAACTATGCAACAAGACCCTGTCTCAAAAAAAAATAAAAGAACAAACTTGAGTCATTTGTAGGAAAACAGATGCACCTTGAAACCATATTAGATGAAATAAATCAGACACACAAACTTAAATATTGCATGGTTTCTCTTATATGAGAAACTCAAACTATAAATAAAGAGCAAAATTTTAAAAAATAGATAGCAGGAGGTAGGGAGCTGGATCTTTCTCAAATGGGAAATGGAACAAGAGATGGCAGGAGGGGAGAGAGGCGAAGGACAGGGGCTGAAAAAGGAATTAAACCGTGTTCTGTCCATGCACCCACACCACACAAGGAATGTGAATATTACGGACTAATAAAAAATTAAAAATAAATAGTCCCAAGTGTCCAGGACGCTGTAGTTGGTAACTAGCCAAAAACAAGAAAAAATTCAGATTGTAGGTTATGTTTTATAAAGACTACAACCACTTTTGAAAAGTGTGAAGATCCCGGAAACTGGAGAGGTGAGGAGGAAGACAGCCAGTGTCCCTGGGTGCCCATCGCCTTAGATTTCAGTTTAGCAGCTGCTGACAGCGGCTCAGGCAAGCAGCTCAGGAGCTCATGCCACGGTGCTGGAAGGAAGCTGAGTCAGTCACGCCTCCCTCCTGGCATGCCTGATATTTGGAAGTGGAAGGGCGTGCTCTTTCTCCCAGCAAGGATTTTGTTTCAAGTTACTGCTCCCAGAATCCTCTTGTTCTGTTATCTCCGAGGAGGAGCCAGGACCCAAAAGCACAGACAAATGCAGAAAACACACACATCATCGTGGAGGTTATAAAAGAGCAAAAAGCCCACAGCGCTTTTCAGCTCTGTTGTTGATGCCGTTGTTTACTTTTAAACTCAGCTTTTTTGTTAGTTTGTTTGTTTGGTTGGTTGGTTGGTTGGTTTTTTCAGACAGGGTCTCACTATGTAGCCCGGGCTTTGAACCCAAACTTGTGGTCCTCCTGCCTCAGCCTCCCAAGTGCTGGGCCCACAGGCCTGTGCTGCCACGCCCGGCTACCTGTAATTTTTCACTAATTCCTTACTCCATTTTGTCCACCTTTGTGGAGCGGTTTGGCCATTCCTTGGCCTGGCTGAACCCCTCTGGAGTGTCCCACTATTCCTTTACTACAGACCTGTGTGCTGTCAGCAGTTTCCCTGCTTCTCCCCCCACCCCCTTACCCCACCACCCTTCTATTTGCTGAAACAAACCCTTAACAGGAAGTAAACTTGCTTGGCAAGGCCCAGCTGCAAGTGGGACCTGAGAGAGAGGTATTTATGACCGGACAGGAAGAGAAAGATGAAGATGAAGCTGACTTGGGTGGCTGTTACAAGGCTGGAGGAAGTGTTTACGACCCCATCTGCTGAGCTGGAGCCCGCTTTATGGCGTCAATCTCCCCTGTGACTTCCTTCCATTTGGGGGGCGAGATCACATTTCAAGATGTTCCCACCCCACCCTCTGCTGTCCCCTTTGTTTAGGGCTGGGGAGGAAGGAAGGACTTGGTGCTGGAATGCGGGATGGGGCTGTCTTAATGGGGATGACTCAAGCTGGAGAAAGGCCCCGGTTGGAGCTGATTGTGTGGGTCCAGGAAAGCCAC
>RJWT010038087.1:0-12938 GCA_004365215.1 Cuniculus paca
GGTTCTGACTGGTGGGCGGGGTGGAGCTGCCGGCAGTGGTGGCGGTGACAAGGCGGACATAGTGGAACTTGCTGCCAGGCACTTGGATCTGCTGGACGTTGGGTGAGGTGGCCAGAGGAATAATTGTCTTAAACTGCGACGTGCTCACTCCCCCGACAGTGATAGTCTGCACAGCTGATTTCACTGCCTGTTAAACAACACGACACCACACGGCTGGCATCAATGCAACTGCCCTGCTCTCTGAACTTAAGACAGTTGCCCAAATAATACAGAATGCTCCTGGGCTGCATCAAAAACTGCTGGAAGAAAGATGTTCAAAGAGAAATGAAAGAGAATGACAATGAAATCTAAATTTATGAATTCTACCTCCCGCGGCTAGTAGTTAACTTCTTTGGCCAGGTCACAGCACTTGTCATAGAGAAATTACTACTTAATTATTAAGAACTTACACAATTTTGACATTGTTAGGTAAAATCTGCTAGAAAAAATTATTTTTAAATTCCCACAATTAAGCCCCATATTCCAAAAAGAGAAAAGAGGATACAGAGATCTCCCCCAAAGTAACTATATTAAAGTTTATATTCACATGTTCCAAAGAAGATGTGCAAACACCCTTGTCAGGTCCAGTCAATTCTGAAAGGCCTACAACATCCACCCCCAGAGAAGAAAGGACCCACTTAACATGGGCGGGGTACAAGTTCAATATGAAACTACCCCAATACTGGTCATCTAGGGAAACTTACCAGTTTTAGGTGAATTGGATTTTAGCCAATATAATCGTTTTAATTAATTTTAACCTTTTCCTTCAGTTTAACAGAAAGCAGTAAGACTTCCCCCAAAGCTGAATGAAAATTGGATGCAGATCGGGAGACACGAGTCCCCTGGGAGGTCCCTAACTCACTGCACCTACAGCACAGGCCCAAGCAAGGCCCTCTCACTGGTGACATGTGCTATTCTCCAACAGCCGCGCTCCACCCGCTCTGCAGAAAGGCTGCATGGTGCAAGACTGCGGCCAGACGACGGACGCTCTTTCCCGTATTCACTAAGAGAAAAATAACTTAAGAAATCATCTGTAAATATTTGAACATTTCCATAAGAGCCCAGGAAAAAACAAAAGGGGAACCATCATTTGACATCCAGTCAAACACATTTCAGTCCAAGATTATGTTGGCATAATTCATGGATTATCACTTGGCAGAATCCAACTTGAAGACAGAGCTAACAACACCCGCAGCAGTCAGTGAATGAGATGAAAACGGAAAGCACAAAGAATAAAACGCACAGACACGGAAGCTGCTGAAAACTCCAGCAATCTGCAGGGCCGATGCGTGCACTGTCATCTAGCAGCTCAACATGGGAGAGGGGACCACCCTGCGAAGGAGGTGCTTCAAACAGTAACAGTGCCGCCTGTGTACGTGCGGAGAACAGCCACACAAACACCACATGGATAACCAGTTTGAATCTAGTAACTGCGTGAGGAAAGGGAGCCTCGTGAGTCTGCACTGTGCTGTCTTTTTTCCTAAGGTGTACTTAAGGTGCATCTGTAACGGATGCACACACATGCCAAATGGTCACAAGCAGGCAGGAAAACTGCGCCCATCCTCTCACGTGGTCGCCCTTTTTTGTTTTTGCTTTAGAGCAACTAGAACTGGTTAATACAGCAGGAACCCTGAACACTGTCCAACCGTGTCACGTACAGTACTCATGTGCGCTGCTCTAGGACCCTAAGACTAGTTCATCTTTTGTATCCTCGTGCCTCCTTCTCCCCACTTCCTCTGCTGCCACTGTGGTCCCCAGCCACACTGGGAAATGTAGCTTTGTTCTGTTTCTCTTTCCATCAGATTCCATTAACTGATATCATTCATTAGCTGACATCATGCAATCATGCAGTAACTTCTCTTCATGCTCACACATTTCACTTAGCATAATGCCTCCAGGTTCATTCATTCTGTGGCAAATGGAAGTTTTTTTAAGCCCAAATATTCCACTGTGTGTATGTGTGTTTGAAAGAGTGAGAGTGAGAGTGAGAGAGAGAGAGAAAGAGAAAGAGAAAGAGATTGAGACTGACTGACTCTGTACCTGCTATCTGTCAGTGTACACCTAGGGTGTTGTGAGCGACCTGCAGTGATGTGGGCTGCCTGGGCCTGGGAGGTGGTGACTTCATTCCCTTGGGTTTACAGCCACAACAGAGATGCTGGGTCACATGGTAGCGCCTTTCTCCCTGTGAGGCAAAAAGCTGCCCTGAGGCCTGGGTTAGTCTCCGACTCACAGGCTCACCCCGAGCACAAGGGGCTGCTGGCCTGCACCAACACACCGGCTGAGGTTTGAGGGCTTTAGGAACCTCCCCTGGCACTGCGCCAGTCTGCATTCCCGCCAGCACTGTGCGGGGCTCCCTCCTTCTAACAGACCGGCTGACACAGACCCTTCAGTGTTTCGCCAGCGGCCATCCTACCAGGTGCGAGGTGGGCTCACACTGCCCTGACGATTAATGCAGAGCGCCTTCTCACCTACCTGCTGCTTTTATATTTTCTTTGGGCCCTTTGCCCATTTTTTAGTTGGGTTATTTTTGTTCTCATGAGTTGTATAAGTCTTTTTTTTATTTGTTTGTTTTTTTACAAATTCTGGGTATCAGTCTCTTACTGACTACATAGTTTGCAAAGATTTTTTCCTAATCCATGGGCTGTCATCTCATTTTGTTGTTTCCTTTGCTGTGGAGAGCATCTTAGTCTGGCATACTCCCACTTCTTTATTTTTGCTTTTACAATGTTCACTTTTGGTGTGCTACCTCCTTTCCTGCCAAGAAAAGCCAAAACAAAACAAAACCAAAAACCAAAAACCAAAGATAAAACTAGAAAAACCATGGCCAAGACCAATATCCGGGAGCTTCTACCCATCAACTGCTGGGTGTTCCGGGGCTTCCACACTCCCACCAGGCCTTTGTCCATTTTGGGGTGGTTTTGTGTTTGGGGTTTGACAAGGGTCTAGCCTCATCCTCTTGCAAATGGCCAGCTCGTCCCCAGCCACCGTTTCCGCACACTGCCCTTCCCCGCTGTGTATTCTCTGTGCCTTTGACCACAAGAGTGGGTTTACCTTTGGGCTTTCAATTCTGTTCCACTGACTTCTATGTCTGCTTTTATGCCACTCCCATACTGTTTGGACTATTACAGTTCTGTAATCATTGTACACTAATTTTAAGTCAGGAAGTGTGATGCCTGGTCCTTTTGAGACTTTATATGAATTGCAGGATTGTCTTTTGTATTCCTGTGAAGGCTGCCATTGAGACACTGACAGGGACAGTGCTGAATCTGCAGACTGCTCTGGGCAGGGTCCACATCATCACAGTGCTAACTCTCCTGATCTGTAAGCATGAATAGCTCTCCTCCATTTGTGCCTTCTGAAATTGTGACCATCAGTGTTTCCTTTTCTATTTCTTTACATTCAACTTTGCATATCCTACACTTAAAGTAAGAACCTTTACACACTGTATATAATTGGATCTTAAAAAAAAAAACTTGCCAGGATGGTGGCACACACCTATAATCCCAGCACTCAGGAGGCTGAGGTAGCAGGATTGTGAGTTCAAGGTAAGCCTGGGCTACACAGTAAGTTTTAGGCCAGTCTGACTACATAATGAGGCCCCGTCTCAAACACAGCACAACACACCACACCACAACAGGTAAATAACTAAACTTCAGAAAATGGGAAAATGATGCTTTTCTAGGGACTACTGGGAAGATGGAATGAGCTAAATTGTACAAAATGCAAGTCATGGTGGTACCTCAGTTTATGAACTTCATTTGTTTTACAATTTGGGGGAAGATGTCTGTGGTCGTGTTTGTTGCCTGTTGTGGAATTTGCAAATGGAACGGAAATTCTGCTGAATGCTTTGGTTTGTGAACCAAACTGTTTGCCACCAGAAGTGTTCACAAACAGAGGTATTACTGTGTGAGTAATATGTCATATGCTGCAATGCTCACCAGAAGCGAGCCACTATTTGTATCACCACTTAATATGATCATTTTAGATAGGGAGACTGAATCCCAGACAGATGGAGTGACTTCCCCAAGGCCACACAGCTAGCAAGGAGCACGGCCCTCGATCTGAAGCAGATCCAACTCCAACATCCATTCTCTTAACCAAAACATTACACTGTGTCCTACTATAGATGCCTGATAAACAGTAACTTTTTCTTCAATCTTTTTCATTAACCCATTTGCAGTACATAATGATTATATTCCTGGTTGGGAGTTGGTGCAGGTATATAACACATCTTAGTTCTCTTTTCATCCCCTTTAACAGTTATTAAATGACTGAATAATCCAGTCCTCAAGGACTATGTTAAGAGCTAAAATCAAACATCTGTCACTAAGGGAATGCATTATTTTCTAAGAGGCATACTGAACACAGGTATGGACCCAATTTTTTTAGAAGTTTGGACAATCTCCCACACCCTTCCCCAATACAGTAACAGTTCTCCATCCACTGAACGTTACCCAAACCAGGAGCCCGAGGTTTGGTATAACACTGCTGCTTACACCACAGAACACTCTGTGTTCAGAGCCCGCCTGTCTGTGAGTGGATTGGTGTACTCCTCTGAGGAACTGTGTCCCCTGCAGATTTACTCGATCGACACCGCCGACCTGAGGAGCCTCCCTGGCGCGATCCGCCAGTCACACGCACCTCTGCCCTGGCCAGGAAACTGCTGTGGAGGAGAGCTGTCAGCACCCGGAACGCTCAGCCGCTCATCAAAGCTGACAGTTAAAAACTGCCACAGACAGACACGCTAAAGCACATGTCACTGCTGGGAAGGGCTGTCACAGACTGCCCCATTTTCTGGAATCACAGGCCCAAGGAAGACCATGAGAGCGTCCCTGAACACGCTCCACGTCACTCCGAAAGCACCTAGCAGCGGCCCTCTTTCCTCCACCACCGCTCTGACAGGAGGATAGAAGTATCCTGACTGAAATGCAAAATGGCTATACTAAACATGCTGTTAAAACTGCAGACTCAGCTGGGCATGGTGGCGCACACCTGTAAACCCAGCACTCCAGAGGCTGAGGCAGGAGGATCCTTGCAAATTCTACAAAGTGAGCTCAAGGCCAGCCTGAACGGCTTAGTGAGACCTGTCTCGAAAAGACAAAAACAAACAAACAAACAAACTGCAGGCTTGAAGGATTTGTTTTAATCTGTATTAGTTCCTAAGTCATTTCTACTTACAGATTAATATCACAATTATGTATTTGAGACAACTTGTTTGTTATTTTCCACTTGGGAAATACTGTATCGGCTATCCTTACTTACCTACAGATTTACTCACAAGAAAAGGAAAATGAAACATTCTGGCTTTATTTTACAAATAGGGATTCTTTTTGCTTGGTAAATTTGGAGAGATAGAGATAGACAGATAGACACAGCCAGACAGGGATATAGCTCAACCATTATCCAAACACATTGAATTTGTAAGGTCACATATCACACACTTTTCAAAATTTGTGATGATGTTTATGAACTAATCATCATAGTTAGGTTTGTCACCTAATTTTCAAACTTTTGGTCCTTAAACCTATGAAAATGCAAATTTATGAACTTCAAAATGCTTTCAAGCTAGAAGAGACAACTGAGAAGCAAAGTTAAACAGTGTTATGGTTTGTATCTAGAAGTCCCCTGCAGCTTTGCCTGCTCCTGGGCTTGGAGGAGCCTGGGTCATGGGGTGTGAAGAGCCCACAGCTGACTGCGCCATGGGAGGAAGCCTTGCTGAGGACCCAGAGGCATGGCCTGGAAGGGTCACTTCCCACCTCCTCCCTGGACCTCTCTGTTCCTGCCGCTGCATCTCCAGCAGCTTCTCCTCTGCCAGGTCTTTCTCCGTGTTGCACTGCATGGAGCCAACTGAGTTTGTAAAGGACTGAAACCCCTACAAACTTGAGCCAATGTAAACCTGAGAGGTGTGGGTGTTGGGTATTGTGTCTCAGTGACAAAAAAGTAACTAAGACACTAATGATGAGTCTACTTTAAGATGCCTAACAGGACACGCAGGACTGACTTACTGACTGATAAAACAAGAGAAAGATGTTCATCTGCTCTGTTTTCGTAACTAGTAGCTCAACTTCTGCTTTATCCACAGTTAGGTATGATACTGAGTGAGGAGGGTGATTTCATGTGGCCCCTCATGAACCTGAACTTGAACTTCACTTTAATGAGGGAATACTACATTAAAAAACTTAACAAAACCAAATAATGATTTGCAAAATACACGGATTAGTTTTAAATATTGGAGTAAGAGATTTGTGTAACAAGCATGGCTCAGACCCAAAATTCTTACACGAAAGTTCTGCTGACATGTTTACTAATTTCAAGTACAAAATTTCTGCAAGAAAAAAAATATGAAGACAAAGCTGATTGGGAAAAATGTTTGTGACCACATCAATAACAAAGGAGTGATTTATTATACGGTGGGCTTTTTTGAGTTCACAAGAAAACAGGCTACACAACAGGAGCCAGAGTCTGCAGACGTTTGGAAGACACAAGGATATGAATAATACGCATCTATGTGAGATCCTATTTAACCAGTTAGACTGGCAAAGACTAAAAGTGGGGAATGAACAGTGCACACGGGCAGCCCATGCAGCCTACAGGTGCACCTACCCTGCGCTAAGGGGCGGCAGGAGCAGAACGCAAGAAGCCATCTTTTCAGCCAGTGGAGCCGGCACAGCGGACTCCCACACGTGACAAGACAGCCCTCCCTGCAATCTCACACTGCCCACACACGAATCACAGGCCCAAGAAAAATGCCAGGCAAAACGACGAAGCCTAAAAGGTAACTGTTGTACAGGAGAAATTTTAGCTAACTTTTAGTGTGGTGATGACTTTTTAAGTACTTTACCAAAAGCACAATCCATGACTTTTCATGACTTACCAGTTGTAAGTCAAACTTCATGAAAATTAAACTTCTGCTCTGTGAAGAAAAAAATGCTTTGGACAATGGAAAGACAAGCTACAAAGTGGGAGAAAATACCTGCAAAACTCTGCAGGGGTCTGAGGTGCAGGAGCGTGTGCATCCCAGGGTCTTTCTAAGTCAACCAGCATAATGCAGAGAGATCAGAGACATGCAAACACCAAGTCTAGACTATTAGAGACTACAGAATATAAACAGCTTGCCTGAGTCTGGAGAAAAAAATAAGCAAAAGAAAAAAAGATGAAGACACTAAGGGAAATGGCAATCACTTACAAACTTGTAAAACAGACGTAGAACTGGGTTCCAATTCAAACTATAAAAGTAAATAAAGTGATCAGGGAATGTGAGCACTAGGTTGTTGATGACATTAAAGGAAGTTAAGGATTCTTTAAAAAAAGTTTCCTATTTTTCACACATAAATATGCAAGTTCTTTTTCCACACATAAATATGTAGCGATAAAATACTATTATTAACTTAAAATCAGAAGATAAGGAGATAAAAATAAGGTAAGTTGATGAGTCTAAAGTTGGATAAAAGGTGCATGGTGCCGGGCCTGGTGGCGCATGCCTGTAATCCTAGCACTCAGGAGGCTGAGGCAGGAGGATCACTGTGAGTTCGAGACCAGCCTGGGCTACAAAGTGAGCTCAAGGCCAGCCTGAACTGCATAGCAAGACCCTGTCTCAAAAAGACAAGGGCCAGGGATTTAGTTCAGCAGCCTAAGTGCCTGCCTGGCAAGTTTGAGGTTGTGAGTTCGATCCCTGGTACCACAAAAATAGGTATATGGTGTAACTATACTATTCTAATTCCTTCACATACTTTAAACGTCTGTGATAATATTATTTCTTTTAAATTTGGCAGCAAGATCCCATAGGTCATCATCCTATGTAAAAGCATAAAACAAAACCAGTTATATAAATAACGAAACACCGAATCCATTCTTTACTTCTGCTCCTCTACGTTGGCTGGTGGGCACCAGTATGAGGCGTAATGTACAAACAACCTTTCCAGCAGCAGTCACACAAGCCTTGGGCTGTGGGCAGCTCGACCCCAACTCTGAGCACTCTTACTGCATGCAACGGTTTATTAGGAAGACAGATCCCTTTCACTTCGAATAGTATTTATTGCCAGTACTATTTGATCATATGAGGGCTTCCCAGCAAAACCAATCGACTTCGGAAAACCATTTCCCAAGTCTGTTCTGACCTGGACTCCCAGGTGCTGTCATTGCTCAGCGTCCTCCTGCCTGGATAAGTGCAGAGCACACTCAAAGTCAGCCCGTGTTCCAGTCCCTACACGCTCTGGATCCACCTGCTGGATACTGCATGACTAATGCTTTGCAAACTTCACTTACATATTTTTATTATATTCTGTTGTCTCAGAAACATTCCAAGTTTCCATTTGATGACAAAATTCAGCCTAAATTTACTTTGTTTTGAAAACGATCCATAATGTGGCCCTGTTTATTTTCTCCATTCCTTTCAAAGCATCGCTGATTCCAACCACAGTCACTGTGGTCCTGCCCCTTCCTAAGCCTCGCTGCTGGCACTTGCTCTACAGTACACTTAGGCAGCCCCAGCTCAGGGATGTCTTCTCCAACCGTGCCAATGGGGCCATCCCTTTCAGATCTCAGGCCAGCCAGGGTGTCTTTTCTTAACCTGAAAGCCTTATGTTGTGCAGTGATTTGAGTCCTTCGCGCTTCCTCCTCCAGCAGAGGCTCTGTATGTCTACCTTCGCTCTTTCCTGTCTTCCCAAAAGAGAGCACAGGGGGCCTAATGCACAGCAGGCATTGTGTCAGCACACGGGAGTGGGGAAGGGAGCCACGCCGCCCCTGCCCTCTTTCCTCGGCGCTTCCACTGCACTAGTCCACACCATATACTTACTCAGCCACTCTCTGTTTTCTGCATTCAGTTTCATCTGTAGTCCCACAGCCTGAAACACGGCGCATAGACTCGACGCACACTTGGCAGCTACTGGTAAGTGCAGAAGACAGAACGCGCCTGTCTAACAGGAAGCTTTCTTCACTGTCCAAACTCCCTGTACCTGCCTGACATCAACCACCTGTGTAAATGCGTACATGTAAGGGTGATTATGCCACACAGAGACTGCTGGTTGCTAACCAAAACCCACATTCTCTCTGCTTCCCAGACACACAGCCAGGTTATGAATCCTACCCTCCCTTGCAGTAAAGTCAGAGCTGAGTTTGAGCTAGAGAAGGGGATGGGTACGCTGTGCACCTCTCCAGGGCTGCTCCATAAGAGCCTCCCACACACGCAGTTTCCTCTTCCATGCCTCCCCTTCCAACTCACCAAAGTGGAGCTAACCATGGGGTACCCTGGCAGCTCCACTCAGCTGATTTTAATTTCCAGTCTATTGTCACTTCTGGCCCATTATGAACAGTAGGATTTCAAAATAAAAGTGCTACAGCACTTTGTAAAGTGTATTCCATAAAACCAAATCAGCCTGGTTGCTTGATTGCTGTAGTAAGACGCTGGGGCAGAGGACGCAGTCAGCGGCACCATGCTCGCCCAGCAGTGTGAGGAACGGGTCTGATCCCCAGCACTGATAAACAACTGCTGACAACATCATGTTCACACTGTAGCTGAGTAAACAACCTGTTGTAATTTTTAAAACACAAACCACTGTTCAACAGTCAGAAATTCATTTTTCTTTTTCCTCCATAAACTTGTATTTGAATTCTGTATCTCTTAAATTTTTTGTAACGTTCTTGTACTTGAAATTATTCTACTGCACTACTCTAAAACAAAAAGATGCATATAAATTGAAAACTTCAATACTGTTCTAAGTTAAATAATTCCATCTGTATTAATAATACAATTAACCAAAGTGAAATAAATGTTACAAGTTGATTTTTACAACATAAAAAGATCTGAGTGGAATACATCTTATATAAGATGAATGGAACTCGTTAAAAAAATTATGAGTAAGAGTTCAGGAACAAATATATTCCTATTTTTTTTATAAATATACACACTGTTCTCACAGATAAGCATAAGTGGACAGAAGACTATTTACTATAGTAAAACACATTAATATATTAAAGTCCGTCTGATTTTATACTAAAAATCACATTATGTTCTACTACAGTTTTTTTTTTTTTTGAACCAGAAATAAACTCAGGACCTCATGCTTGCCAGGCGGGCACTTACACCACGGAGCTAAGTTCCCAGCCCTTGTCTTTTTGAGACAGGGTCTCACTATGCCATTCAGGCTGGCCTTGAGCTCACTTTGTAGGCCAGGCTGGTTTTGAACTCGAAATGATCCTCCTGCCTCAGCCGCCCAAGTGCTGGGATTACAGGAGTGAGCCACCACGCCCGGTTCAGATTTTTTTGTTTGTTTTTAAAGATGTGACACCCAGGTTTGCCTCAAACTCTTGGCTTCAAATAATCCTCCTGCCTCCTGCACCAACATGCCTGGTTAGAAATTATTTTTAGTTATCTGAGAACTCATCAACATATCTGAAGTACAAGCAAATGAATTTTTAATCACCTGCAGAAACATTCATTTCTCCATTTGCTAGGAAGTATATACAATTTTTTTTTCCACCAAACTCTGCTATACAATAGATGCCTTATTTATAGTGACACATTCAGAAACTGATGAGGAAAAACTGTTGTTGGTGTTTTTTACTGGATTTTTTTTTTTCCTCTTTTTGAGACATGGTCTCACTATGCCGTTTAGGCTGGCCTTGAGCTCACTTTGTAGGCCAGGCTGGTCTCAAACTTACAACGATCCTCCTGCCTCGGCCTCCCGAGTGCTGGGATTACAGGCGAGTGCCACCACGCTGGGCTTCATTTTTTTTATTTTACTGGATTTTTTTCTTTTTGAGACAGGGTCTCGTTATGTTGGTGTTGTTTTTGAGACAAGGTCTCACCATATAATTCAGGCTGGTCTTGAACTCACTATGTAGCCCAAGATGGCCTTGAACTCAAAGCAATCCTCCTGCCTCACTCTCCCAAGTGCTGGGATTACAGGTGTGAAACATACCTAGCTGTTGTCATTGAGATAGGGTCTTGCCATGCAGGATCAGCTGCACAGTGCCTGCCTGGTAAGCTTAAGGTCCTGAGTTTGATTCCTGGTACAAAAAAAAGAGCCAAGCATGGGGGCTGAGGCAATAGGACGGGAATTTCAAGCCCATCCTGGGCAACTTAGCAAGATCCTGTCTACATATGTAAAAAAAGGCTGGGGTTGTCAGTGCAAATGCCCTGTGATTAATCCTCATTACCATCCCTCCAAATAGTAACTCTGTTTTAAAGTAAAAGTAGTAAAGTGGAATTTAGATTTTGTAACATGTAAAAATAGTGCTTACAAGTACAAAGGATGAGAGGGAAAATTAGAAGCATCCGTCAGAAGGTTCTTACCCTAGAAGAAGTGATATAAACTGGAAAGTAGACCATGACTCATCCAAAATGTACATCTGACTTTGCTGCAACCACTACGTAGAGTATCTTTAAACTACAAGCCAATAGTTGAGATAAAACAGAATCCTAAAAAAATACTCACTGAACCCAAGAAAGAGCAGAAAAAGAGTTGAAGAATAAACAGATAGGAGCTGGGCATGGTGGCTCATGCCTGTAATCCCAGCACTTGGGAGGCTGAGACAGGAGGATCATTGCAAGTTTGAGACCAGCCTGGGCTACAAAATGAGCTCAAGGCCAGCCTGAATGGCATAGTGAGACCCTGTCTCAAAAAAAAGACAAGGGTTGGGGATTTAGCTCAGTGACCTAAGTGCTTAGAATAAATAGATAGGACGAAGAAAAAATTGGTGAGCTGACAAGACTTAAATCCAATTATACCATTATCAACAATTATATTACATATGAATGGCCCAGTAATTTTTTTTTGTGGTACTGGGGATTGAACCCAGAGTACACCCTTACCAAAATTTTTCTTTTTTGATACAGAGTCTTGCCATGTTGCCCAGGCTGCCCTCACATGAGTGACCTCCTGCCTCAGCCTCCCAAGTAGATGGGATTACAAGCATATGTCACTGCACCTGGCTTCCCTTTTACATTAATGTTATGAATTAGATGGATCAACTTTTGTGCAGTAAGCTACACTGTGCTTCTGAAATAAACTGAAACATATTATGAATAAAACAATACTAAAAGGAAACAATAAGATTACAGAGGAAAAACTGGTCATGATGGTGTACACCTGTGATCCTAGTACTTGGGAGGCTGAGGCAAGAGGCTCACCACAAATTTGAGGCTAGCCTGGGCTACATAAGCAAGTTCAAAGTCAGTCTGTACTACGTACCAAAACCCTACGTCAAACAAACAAACAAACAAACAAACACACGCACACATAACAAAACAAAAACAAAACAGAGAAAAAGCTACATTAAAGGTCAGGATATAGTGGCAGTTGCCTAAAATCCCAGTACTGTGGGAGGCTGAGTCAAGAAGATCACTACTACCCCCACCCCACACACACATACATGAAGGCCTGGATGTACGTACAGGATAACATCGTTAAAATTAAGGCTAGAAGAAACTAAACCAAACAGAACTCCATTTTTCACTACTTTAATAGTTATTTGCATACCTAACACATATTTATAAAAGTTTATGCTTACTCTAGAAAATCAATATAACAAAAGAAAGCTATCCTTATGTAGGTAAACTGAGAAAACACGGGACAATGAACCTGGTCATGTCAGATCCAAAGATGCAGAAGAGCCTGAGCACACTCTGAACGGTGCTGAGCCAGCACAACAGCTGCCTCTGCCTGGCCTCCCCAGCTTGCTGGAGTGAGGATTGTGGGACGGGTCTGCAGCGGCAACGTGTCCTTGGGGACAGTGAGCCATCTACTCAAACCAGCCAGCACCAAAGGAACACTCAGGGGAGAGGCTGAGCATTTGGGGTGGGCACTCTGCTGACGACTGCACGGGGGAGACGGTGGAAGATGTTCAAGAGGGACAGGTGGACAGGGAGCAAGGACACTGAGTAGCTGGCAATCTGGGAG
>RJWT010038088.1:0-12938 GCA_004365215.1 Cuniculus paca
TTTGCCCCAAACTACATATTTTACAAATTAATGAGATTTTTGCAAAAATAACAAAACTAAAATATGTCATTAATGATATGATCCTTGGGTGTTTATTTATGGTACTTCAGCATTTATGAACAAAGCTCTAGCCTGTGGATTTAAAGCTAGATACACATGTAAATCTTTTAAAATAATGTCATTATTGTGAATATCAGCCAGAGGAGAGTCCTTTTTGGCCGGAGGCCCTGACCAAGGGAAGTGTAGCCTTTTCTTACCTGTTGACCTGTGCTCATCAGTGAGCTAGCTTGGTACCACCACACACTGGGGGTGGCAGAGGGTCCTGGGGGAGAGGGGCAGAGTTGGGGGCTGCAGTAGGTAGAAGAAAGTGAGGTTGGAAACTGGGATTCATCACAACTCTAGGCAAAAAAGTCAGAGGAATGAGGTGGACCTCGCTGCCTGGTGTCAGCGGGAGGATGGGACTGAGAATTGACACACACAGGGGTCCAAGGGAACTCCTTGGTCCTTGAAGCTTCGCTCATCCATGTACCAATGCATTGGAGCTGTTGCTCTGATCAACCAAATAGATGATTTCCTGAATGCCAAGGTTAGAGTGTCCTAAACTGCACCCTAGACCCAGCAACTCAGCTACTTCCGGAGACCCTGTCTCAAAATAAAAATAAAAAGAAGGGCTGGGGATGCAGCTCTGTGCTAAGTCCCTGGGTTCAATTCCTACTACTAAAAAAGGGGAGCAAAAAGAAAAAGGAAAAAAAGGAAGAAAAGAAATAGCAGAATTGATAGTATGTGGCTGAGAAGCAATCATATTCATATTTTGGCACCCATGAGCATAACTTCATCATTTGAAAGTCAGTTGCCCTCATGGACAGGGTTACAACTTTGCACATGAGTGTTTGTTCATAGAGTTAATTTGCTAGGTAGAAACATTCTCTCATGGTGGCATCAATTAAGCATCAGCCCAACGCAACTTAAAATTTCAGATTCCTACTGGTAGAAGATGAAACTTACTGGGAGGCAATGTCAAAGCCAAATTCAAAATAAACCAAAGTGGTTCATTGTTAAATTTTAGGTGTTAGTTGTAGCTGGGTGTTTTATCCATGTGACCCTGTAAGAGTATTGAACTCTGTTAGTTCCCGATGCAGTGAACCCTTTTTTAAAAGCACACTGTAATTTACTTTTATTCTGTCTCTCACCCTTTTCTTCACTTGGTGAATAGGTGAATTAAATACACTACAGTCTCACCCTCATTTCCTCCCCTTCCTGTGGACACAGGCTTGCCTATTCCTAGAAGTAATTGCCTTCCTTTATTTATTTATTTTTTTTCATGCATCAATTATCTGAGTGACTGTGACCTGACATTGGTGAGAGGGGAGGTAACCTCAGGTTCAGAGATTTAAGAAGAAAAGCAAATAGAAGTTGCTGGTTGCATCAGCTTTGAAGAGATGCCTGCACTGTCTACTTGATAAGACTGCCTTCCCAACGGAGTCACTGTGATGTGTGTAACTTCCCAGACCAGGGGACAAACTTCTTACTGCTAATCCTTGAGGTCCGGAGGACTTTTCACTAAGCCTCCAGCCTAAGTGACCCTTTGGGTGCAGAAAGGAGAGGCTTACTAGCATCTTGGGGGAGAGACCCTAAGGGCTTTCTCCCTGTTCCATCTTGAATGCTATGGACACACATTATTGATTCTAGAGAAAACTCAGCTGCTCTTTTTAGTTCAGAAAAACTTGACCTAAGTGTTTTGACTCTGAAGAAATACAGACAGAAAGAATTAAGGAAGGCTGGCTTATGTCCTTTGTGTCCTTCATAAAATGGAATGAAGGACGTTTTTTAAAATCCCCTTATCCATCAACTGTTTTTCTGTTTAACCTAGGGCAATAAATGTTAGAAGAAGGTGGGTGTGCTGGCTGTTGAGAACAACAAAACAGTAAGCACCATGCATCATAGAGCTTAATCACTGTTTCCATCGAGCTCCAAGGCCAGACTCCAAAGAGTGATTAGGCAGAAAATATGAATATGTGAAGATAAATTCTAGAAAGGGCCTCGAATTAGATGTGAAACACAGTGATTTAGAAAGCTCCCAGAATTGGATCTTGGAACAAAAAGACAACGACATTACTGGAAAAGCTGAAAATTCCAGCAAATGTGAAATTTGGTTAATGTATTGGTATTTCTATGCTTTGACAAATAGACCACAGCAAGGTTAATAGGGGAAACTGAAATTAAGTGAAGGGTATACAAAAACTAATCTTTTTGCACATTTTCTATCAATCCAAAACTATTTCAGATAAACTATTTCTCCCTAGTTGTTTCAAATATAAACCTTATTTAAGAAAATAAATGCTCCCAGGGAAGGCTACACAGTCTCCAGTGTTGGTGTTGTAGGGCACTTTGAAGTCCAGGGAGAAATGATGCTAAGAAATACACTCCATCCTTCAGCAGGTGATCTGGGAAACAAGCCAGGCCCCTCTGTTTTGTGTGAAAAGGACAGGAACAGCCTGTGTCATTTGAATGGTGTATACCTAAGAGTGGGTACTGCAAAGGGGGTACTCAGAATCTAAGGTGAGTGGAAGAGTCGTTCTTAGGAACTGGAAAATGATACCCTCATCTACACAATGGAGAAGGAGGGATGGTAACTAGCCTGTTTCAATCCCAGCAGCAAGGTTGCCTTAAAGCTGGAGGGATCCTAGAGAGATACTAGCTAGTACTGGGTACCAATTTCTCCAAGTGCTAAACAGAGCCTGGCATATTTTTCAAGGATGTTTTCAAATGAGATTGGTTAAGTGAGATGTCAACTATTGCTCTTCCTGTGTTAGCAGTGACCTCCTCATCTACTTGCCATCCAGATGCTGAGACTTTCAGCCTCCAAACCAGCCCTGCATTACACGGCCATAGAATGGATGGTGACTCAACCTGGCTGACCTGAGGGAGAGAAAAGACCAACTTTTCCAGAAATACTGTCTTGCTAAACCTAAAAAGGGCTTGCGATCCTCATTAGTCCTTTTAGGAGAACTGCAAGAAAGCATCTTTTAAGATGTTACTTTGGTAGGTCACTGTGTCAGCAAACAAACCTCAATTTCCGGTTATTAAGGCAGGATTAAGGACTGAGAATCTCAAGCTTTTGACACATGGGGGTGAGGAATGGAAAGCCTGAAGCCAAGGACATGTCAAACGCACCCTTGTGGATCTTTTCAGGGTCACATTGCCTCACTCCTTCAGACCTTGTGTGTTTCTGCTTCTTGCTCCCTGTGAGTTTGGGATTTATGATAGAAATAATTCCAGGTAGGAACTAAATAGCAGGAAAGTCCTTTGAAAAAACTCAATGGTAAAAAGTTTTCAAGTGGTAAGTGAAAATTGTAGTGCAAGTAAAACTTCATCAGTTAGCTCAGGGCTCTGTGTCTCCGTCCTAATGTGTTCAAGCTTCTATAACAAAATACCATTATTTCATAAAAGGAATGGCTTATAAACAAAAGACATTTATTTCTCACTGTTTTGGAAAATGGGAAATCCAAGATCAAAGTGTCAACCTTTCTAGTGTCCAGTAATGGTCTGTTTTTGGTTCACAGATGGCACCTTCGTGCTTTGTTCTCCCTCACATGATGGAATGGGCACACGGGTTCCCACAAGTCTCTTAAAAAGGCACTAATGTCATTCAAGGGGGCCCCACCTTCATGAACTATTCACCCTCGAAGGCTCCCACCTCCTAACAGTCAGCTTGAAGGTCAGTGATGCAGTGGATAAATTGGGAGTGTGTGTGAGAGACACAAATATATAGACCATGGTGCTGTTTTAGTGATAAGGGATTCCAAGTTTGCTTCCTTCTAGCTGATGCTTAAAGACAAAAAACAGTCATGGAAGACAATCAGACTTGCAGTCTAATTCAGAATGGATGCAACTGTTCTTTTTCTGAGAAGTTCTCATCCTCTGTCAAGGCGTAGCAGACTTCAGCTTCTAGTCAGGTCCCCAAACTGGTTATTTATAATACTCATATGTCTAATTAACATTGAGAGTGGATCCTGGTAATCAATTTTATTAGCATGAATTATTTATTTGAAGTAGATAACCATAGATTGTTGTCACAGAATAAGATGCCTTTTAAGGTCAACTCAGAAAAAGTATTTTTCTCCATCACAGAAGCACAGAGGAATCTTCCTATTATGTACCCATCGTATTTAGGGTTCAACATTCTCCCATTGAAAATTATAGCTTTCCTCCTGCAGCGAAATGATTTTACAGCTCCAATAGCTCTCCCAAGGGCAGAATATTGATATTTACCTCTCTCAGAAAGACATGCTTCACCATGGGAGTGCTTACAAATGTTACCTAAATTAGCTATCTTTATAATGAAGCTGACAGAGTCAAAATTGATCATCCTGAACAGTTCCTGTAAGCAGCAATGACCATTTTGATCTTCTCACACAGTTTCTCCATAAGGTGATAGCATTAGCCTTCTCCAAATATCAAAACACCAGCAAATAACCAACCAGAAATCCAGGACTTCAAACAAATCTCTAAGAATTTTCTAAGTCTTGATTTCATGGATATATTCACTATGTGCTACAATTAAGATTACGTGGTTTATTAGCTCTATTATACTTCATAAAATAAAGGTAAAATAAGAGCTTACAAGAGGTGCAGAGAAAAAAAATAGGACATTCTTCTGAGAATTTCACTTTAAATGTATCTATCTTGCTTACTAAATATTCAAAATTCTGTTGTATATGCAGATTCCTTTGTTTTCTTTTGTACTAGTGTTGTGGTTGATACATTGTGCCAACTTGAGCAGTTTAGAAGTTTAACTGAGAGACTCAGCAGGGAGCCAGGGTTCTTAACCTTGTAAATATCCTCATCCTGTGCAAAGGAGGGCATTGAGATTTTGTGAGTGCTACACAGGCCCTGAAAGGGGTCAGGGGTGGTGGGCTGTGTACAACATAAGGGAGGAGAAGAGGTTTGTTTTGACTTTTTCTCTTTTTGCTCTGGCTGCTGCCTTGAAGTGTTGTCTCAGTGCCATGCCACCCTGCCTTGGAGTCAGCAGATTATGGACAGAA
This sequence comes from Cuniculus paca, assembly GCA_004365215.1. Classification (NCBI taxonomy): domain Eukaryota; kingdom Metazoa; phylum Chordata; class Mammalia; order Rodentia; family Cuniculidae; genus Cuniculus; species Cuniculus paca. The sequence goes on from RJWT010038088.1 coordinate 5,046, forward strand.
ATCTCCAGAAACTGTAAGCTAAGTAAACATTTTCTTTCCTAATTTTGGGTGCCAGGTGTTTGTCTCAGCAAGGAGAGAAAAGTAACCAAACAACTAGTGTGTATTAGTAGAAGATATGAATATAGAAGACTGTTGAGATAGAGAGAGGTGTGTGCTTTGCTACTCTGAGTCCTCATTTAGTATTTTTGCCTGAGTCTTTTAAGATTCCATTCCCTTAGAGTCCTGTGAATACACCTATTATACTGCATGTCATAAACTGCCATTATTAAATTTACTGTTTCTCTTTCAACTAGGTTGTAACATAAGGGGCCATGACTGGTTTATTGCAGGATCTGACACAATACTGGAGATACTGAAAGTATAACACACATACTGTAAATATCACCCATTTTAATAGAACTGACATGAGCTTGACAACTGTTCAGACGTGTAACCATTTCCATCATTGAGGTATAGAGCATTTCCACTCCCTCAGAAAAGAGCCCAGGTGTCCTTTGTAGTCAGTCTTTCTCTTAGCTCATGACCTGTGCAATCACTAATCCCTTTCTGTCATTGGATTGTAACTTCCCTTGCATTTCATAAATTAAATTATAAATTCATAAATCATAATTTCTGAGGAGTGAGATTGCAGGTTGAATAGTATGCACAAGCTTAAATTTCCCAGAAACGGGCCACCTGTTTTCCTAAATGGCTTTATAATTTTCTATTTCCATTAGTAGGTGGGAATTCATTTTGCCATTTTAGATAGTGAGTAGTAATATTTAATTTTTGTTTCACTTTTGCTACTTTAAATGTTAGGTTGACACTCATTTCTCTAAGGCAGAGTGATAATGAAGCTATTTTTTGTTTTCATTATCAATGCGTTTTTATTGGTAAGAGTCCGTTCAAATCCTTGACTCACTTTCCAGGTTATGTTGTTTAGGCGTTACTCAGGAACACCTAAAACAACACCTCTATCTTCTTATTGTCTTGTAAAGGTTCTTTGTATATTCTGGATAAATGTTCTTCATAAATGTGTGCTTTACCAATGCTTTCCTTCTAGTTGGTGGTTTGCATTTTTGTTTTTTGATGGTCTTTTGAAATAATTTTGTAGTTTGAAGTCTAATTGATAAGTTTTTATGGCTCATGCTTTTTTATAGCTACTGTAGTGCTCCTTGCCCCCTATTTGCTTATTCTTTGTTTCTTTTATTCTTTTTTTCCCATTGAATTCCTTTCTCTTTTGTCCCTTCCTCCTCTTAATTTGGCATAGAAACCCCATCTCCAGCCCTTTAGGGAGGCTTTTCCCCTGCATGCTCTTGCATGCAGGTAGGCATCGATTTCACTTTTTCTCCTGTTAGTCTCTCTGTTGTCAGCTAATTTTCATGCCTCTGACCATTGGACCTAAGCTGCAAGTGAACCTTTCCTCCCCTGTGGCTTCATATTGAGGATAAGACGACGCGAATTCCTAACTCCTTCAGAGACCACAGCTGACATCAGGGATCTTTCTTTCCTGTAGATGCCTAGATCTCTGCTCAGGGCCCAAGTGAGTGAAGATAGTAACAACGTTTCCTTGTATTTGCTAAAGAGATTTTCCAGATTTAGATTTATAGTAAAAAGCTTTTGAGCTGCAACTAGTTCTTTGAGTACTGTTACTCTGTTCTAAATAGCACAGTGTCTTGTCTGTCACCATCCGGGGTAACCAATTTTATGTTATTCTGCCTAGAGATGTTGAAATTGTTGCTTTTAATGAGAGAAACCATACTACAGGACACAAGTGTGGGCTCTCTAGGGCTGTTGTGCAGCACAACCTTGCAGCCAGTCAGTTTGCGCATCTCTCTGGACCTGCAGCTCCTTGTACAAACCCTGCTGGTGCTTCCCGAAAGCTTTGATGAGGTTTTCCTTCCTTCTTGATTGGTTTCCTCAGTGTGACTTGGATCTAATGAGAGTGTTCTCAGTCTGGTTTTCTGCTTGCAGGACAGTATATTGTGGAAACTCTGGAGGTGACCAACCATTAGGTTAGGGTCTTGAGAATTGAGTAACATCTTCCTATCAAGTACTGCTCACTCTCAGGGGGTTTGTCTAAGTCTGCATAAAAAGTCTCAGTCAGTGCAGATTCTTATCCTTTCTTCCCCCTGTTCTTTGTGGTATTGAACATTCTTGGCTCAGTATCTCCCACCTGGTAACATGGATTAACAGGTCCATGATTACAGACATTTCACTTTTGTGGAAGACCACAGACATAAATACTTGAACTCGATTCTTACAGCCTGTGGCAACCAGGGTCCTTGCTGTCTTTCTCCTAAGATGTTTTCGAGTATGGAGACTGTGTCTTCTTAGCCTCTTTGGGGATGCCACTTGCATTCATGGCTAAGTCATAAAAAAGTTTATTGCTCTGAGTCCTACTTAGAACAAGTATATGCTCACAAGCTGGGTTACAGTTCCAAGCTTCTTCCTTTGAAAGGTGCCTCTTGGGCTGAATTTCGCTTCCTGGCTTTTTATTTTTTCTTTCTTTCTTGGGTTCTTGATTCCACCCTGCTCTTCTGCTCTTCTTTTAGGGTCTCCAGTTGACCGGAGCCCGTGCTTCACAAACCCTGTTCACGGTATTCTCTGCTACGGAAGTGCCCGCTCTGTGCATTTCCTTTCTGGATGACATGGCTTTACTGACTTTAGGCCCTCCCAGCCTGCCTTACCCCAGCCTCCCTTCCCACAGAGGCACTTGTAGGATTCCAGGACACCCAGAGGCAACCACCTGGGGCAGAAAAGGGAAAGAGGCCACAGGCCGTATTTATCAGTGCAGCTGGGCCAATGAGACACCCTGGGGCCCACTAGGTGCCTTATCTTCCCTTTAGCCAAAATTCAGTCTATAGTCTCACAAAATTGTGTCAGGACAAAAGACACTCTTAAAATTTCCAAAAATGCTGTGCCTTCATATTGAACCAAAATAACTTGCCCCATAAGCCAGAAACTAATTTGGATAAAAATATAAAGTGGAGCAAATCAACTTGACACTCAACACGTCAATTCTTATATAAATAAACCAATCAGTTTTGTCTTGCTGGATTTATGTCTGAATCATGACTAAAATTTTCGAATGAGAGCTATAAGGGCTGATCTGTCTATGTATTACGTATATGTGATATTTTTCTGCCTCCAGATGGTATTGCCAAATAAATTTAATGTCTCCCTTAGGAAACTCTATTCTAATTGATACAGAGGAAAATAAGCATATATGTAAATTAAATATTCCTAAAGCTCTCTGGAATACAGAAACTAGTGCAAATGTTTTTTTAAGATTCACATGATTTGGGTAACTCTTTGGTAAATAGAAGTTTAATATTGTTAGGTTAATAAAACCAGCTATATTTCCTGTCTTACCAATCAATGTCAAGTATACATAGCACAAAAATGCATTTTTAGTCTGTTTGGGTTTGCTAGTCAAATAAACTAATTTTACATTTACTAGCTATTTAATATTATGAAAATTATAAATTTAGTTGCAATAAAATTTATTCATGTCAAAAAATATTAAAAATTATGTTCTATAATATATCTGTCTAAAATATTAGCCAAAATCTTTTTGGTGACTTGCAAATTTAGAATTATGCTAAGTTAAATGAAGTAACACATACCAGATACGTAGATCATTCCTAAAAAAGAAGCTTTTTGAACATTCACTATTGTTCATAAGTTTTTTCTCTGAGGCTTTTAAACTTTTATATGATACAGGGAGGCTAAGGATATTTGGGTCTTTTAATAAACATTTTTCTGATCTTATTGAAAAACTGTATGTGAATGAACATTTAACTTTACAAATGATGACATGGTAGTCATAAAATTTGCTAGCCTGAGATTCATAATTCTATTTGTCTCAATAGTAATAGTAAAATACATATTTAATATGTTGCTATATTTATTTATAATATATATATATATATATATATATATATATATATATAGTATGTAGCCAACATATATAAATGAAACTCCTGGAAATAAGAAGACAGAGGGAAGAGAATTTTGCATGAGAAATACATAAGGGTCCATTTTCTAAGAAGAAAGGAAAGTAATTTTATTCAAACATAAAGGAAAAACAAGGAAAAATGATATAAAAAGTTGCGCAAAGATTGAGGAAAAGCAATTTTATGTTTCTGAAGTAAATTTGGATATATTTATTTATAATTTTTCATGAGTTTTCATATTAACAGCATGTGAATGCAAAACTAGATTTAGGGTTTTCTCTCTATTAAAATGACAAATTTTCTTCTTTCACTACCTGTCTGCTTGTAATAAGACATCTTCACCCTTTGGGTAATCCAACAAAAAGGAAAAAAGATTCCCTGTCTTATTAAGACAATTCCCTCTTCTTTAGACCTCATCATGTCCTTGATTATTTAAGAGAATGGAGTCTCTTCTCTGTTAAAAGGCAAGTAGTATTTTTTGTTTTGTTTTACAATCATCTTACTACCTATATTTACTTTTTAAGTCTTCTGCTGTCACTTTGATTGAACAAATATCATTTCCCAGCAACCTGTGATCCTGCTTAATCCAGTGTTTAAACCTTTTGACATTTTAGATATTCTGACATTTTGATATTTTGCCTTCCCCCAGTCAAAGCCTAAATAAAGGCTTGATCCCACAATGAATTTGGGATTTCCCAGAAGCACTTAGAAAATCTCAAAGGATTTCTCCATTTACTTTATGAAAACAGGCGTTAAAAATTAGGGTAATGTTGAATTGCATGAAAAGCATTGTCAAATAAGAAGAAAGGCTTAAAATTTCCTGGGCTTTATTTGTACAGGTAAATATTAACACAAGCATTTCAGAAATTATATAAAGTTCCTAGAAATTTGCCAGTACCCACAGTCCGCGGTACATTTTGGCATATTATTTATCATAATATTCCAGTTATTACTTACAGAAACATTAAGTTACAGAAGCAATGAATTACAGAAACAATAAATTTCCTTATCAACTGCATTATTTTTAGAACAAACTCTCATTGGATGTTAACCACATCCATCTTAATACCTTTATCATTCCTAGATAGAAATTGTTTTACACAGGATTCTTTCTTTCTTTCTTTCTTTCTTTCTTTCTTTCTTTCTTTCTTTCTTTCTTTCTTTCTTTCTTTCTTCTCTCTCTCTCTTTCTCTCTCTCTCTCTCTTTCCCTTTCTTTCAATAATGTATAGAGAAGTACTTTTGTCAAGCAAAAAGAAACCATGAATATGCACTCTGTCAGGTGCTTTGGGGTTCAGGGTTCTGATGACACTACTTAAATAACTTTGAGAAACTGGATAATCTATAGAGTAGAAAAAATTTATTCTCTCAGAGTTCAGGAATCTAGGAAGTTCAAAGTCAAGACTTCGACATCAATTGTGGGCCTTCTCGCTGTGTTCCCACATAGCAGAAGGCAGAAAAGCAAGAGAGTAATCCCACTCCTCCAAGATCACCTTAAATAGCAATATTAATCTGTTCTCAAGTACGGAGCCCTTGTGACCTTGACATTTCTCCAAAGACAGCACTTGCCAACTCTACCATGCTGGGGATCAAGTTCTCAACACACAAGTTTGGGGGACACTTTCAGACAACAGCAGCAGGTAAAGTCTGGTGGTGAATTCTTAGCTTGGCCTCCATTCCTTGAGAAGCTTTTCAAAATCCAATCTGGGTTTCATTATAAAAGTTTCAGCAAATCCAGCTTAAGAAGGTCTCTGTGATCAGTTATGTAAAGAACCAGGCCAAATTTGATGAGTCAATACCTATTTTGTAAGTAAGAATAATCTTGCTTTATCTTTGATGATTGTAGAGATAAATTATATGTTTCAATGAGAAACTATTGTACATTTCTGTGAATTATTGAATTCTAGATCTGTTGATTGTTTTCAAGGTAGTTTTTTACCTCTTGGTAAACTGAACCCTATCATTCTGTATATTCTAGTGGTAATTAATGCTTCCAATTTTTCTCCTGTCCTCCTGACTTGTTGTTATCAAGAAATTAAGCCTCATTACCCAGATCTTTACAGATTTCCTGTTGCCACATCTCCCTTCAAATCTAAAGACGTTCTACAAACTACAACTGGAAAACTTGACATAGTATTCAAAGAGCTCATTAGCATAACACATCACGTATCCCTGACCTTTACACTGGTAGCTGTGTTGACCTGGTCCTTCAGCAAATCCGTGAGGCTACAGTATCTGAATCTTCCATGCTCATCAGAAAATAACTATGACTGTGACACTGGTCTCTGTATCATCACTAAAGACATTCGACTTGCAAACTGATAAAATCTGTCATGGGATTGTCATGATCACCCTTGAGAAAAATCCCTTGAGTCTAATATATAAAAATCTTACTGACTTCAGGCCTCAGAAAGTGGGTTTATAGTCAACTTCCACCACTAATTATTTTTTTTCTCTTAAGCTTCTATAGTAACATTAAATGCTTCATTAAATGCCTGATCATAAGGTTGGGTGTATAGCTCAGTGATAGAGCACTTGCCTAGCAAACTGAGTATAATTGGGTGCAGTTGCCAGCTTTGGAAAAAAAAAAAAAGAACGCTTGATCAGTCTCATCACTCTGCAAATATTCTCTTTTACCAAGTTCTCTTAATGAGCAAAATGTGGTCTCGCTTACGCACACAAAGAAATGTGCTTATATATTTCAAAGAAAAAAATATTTCCTCTTTCCAATGAAAGAGGAACTGAAAGAGACTCGCATTTTGACTGGATTCTATTCCGGCTCCTCTGAACCTTTGTTGCAACTGGGCCTCAACTTTGACCTATAAAAACTGCACAAATGGGCTCTCACCACAATGGACAAACACAAGCATATTTTCGTATAGTTCAAGCTTGTATCCCTGAGACTACGCCAATTTTCCCTTAAAGTATCCTCCAGACAAAGCTTAATGCTTCCTACAAAATTCATTGTTTGCCCCAGCCAAAGTCTTGATCATCAGGAAGTTAGGATCATAGGAAGTTAGGGTCCTGAATTCCCTCATAGAGAATCTACTTTAGAAAGCTAACTATAATAAATTCTATCTCTCTTCTCTGTTATGATATGAATTTAAACCACCCAGAATTTTTTCCTCAGAGATCTTTTAAATATGAAAATTCAAGGAAATAACTCTTAGATGTCACTTCTAAGTCCTAAGGGAAGATAAAGAGCCACCATTGTGATTTCAGTGCTTGTCCCTGCAAAGCACCTGTTGAAACTGTATGGATATTACAGAAGTATTAAGAGGCAAGCACACTAAGAGGTGGTTTGGCCATGAGGGTTCTTTCCTCATCAGTAGATTAATACATTTTTGTGGGAGTGCATCCATTATAAAAAGTTCTATCTATTATCTATCTATCTATCTAATCTTCCTTCAGACTACTACCATGAGATATACAGAAAGAAGCCCCTCACCATATGCTGGTCTTCTTAGCCTCCAGCATTGTAGCCGATACATTTCTGTTATTTAAAAATTACCAGTCTCAGATGGTAATAGGAAGTATGGATATGACCCAAGTGTGTTATAATCAAGTATAAATGTGTCACAATGAAATCCATTATTTTGCACAATTAATATACACTAGTATAGCACATTTAAAAATAAGAAAATAAATTATTCAATCTCAGTCTGTTACACAGGAAAAATAAACTAAGACACCTAACTGCAGGAGCCATTTAATTGACCTATCCTGATGGCTGGACTACTAGTTTGATGGGAAATAGAGCAATGTATTTCAATTTGTTCTTTGCTAATTACTTGCCCTTTTAATCTACTAATCTATATTCTTTCTCTGCATAGTTCTGACTTTGCTGGTTATCGCCTGAATCTTCTCTTCATATCCCTGAACACAGGTCTTTGTGAAACTTCTTGGAAAGCTTCAACTGGGGGAAATCAAAAGACTGCATTTGAGATACAGGATGTG
>RJWT010038089.1:0-12932 GCA_004365215.1 Cuniculus paca
TGACGCTCAAGGTAAGGACCAGAGCGCTCCCTGAAAATTACCACAGCCATCCTCAGTGACAAGGTCCCAAGCTCCTCCTCTGACGACGAGAACAGCTGAGTCCATATCAGGAAAACCAGTGTGACAAGCTTCTCCAGGAGAATCAACAGCACACATCTTCCCCTCCAGTTCCCCTTTCACTCTGCTGGCAGCAATCCTTGGGCAGGCCTTCCACACCCACACCACACTGATTCAGTTCAGCTGGGTGTCACAAGTTGGCCACCTGTTGTGAGTCCACAGCTCTGTTGCATTTTGAGTTTCTTACCAAGGCCTAAGCCTGAAGCATAGATACCATCTTCTATGGTGAGGCAGAGATGTTCTTTAAAAATAGCTTTTAAAACTATAGGCTGGAGACATTTGTGGGATATGGTTTCCCTTACAAGATGATTTATTCTAATATAATTGTTGCCAATTTTGAATTTCCTGCTGACTTAATTATACTTGTCTGACCAAGGTCAAAAAATAGTTTTTTTGTGACTTCCTTCCCCTAACATCTGTTTGTTCAGGCGACACTGATATATCCAGTTATTTTAATAATTACTTTTTTAGAAAGTACCCAATGTGTAGCTGGGTGTGGTGGTGCACACCTGTAATCCCAGCACTCAGGAGGCTGAGGCAGAAAGATCTCTGCAAGTTCGAGACCAGCCTGGGCTACAAAGTGAGTTCAGGGTCAGCCTGAACTGCATAGTGAGGCCCTGTCTCAAAAAAGGCCAAAGAAAGAAAGAAAGAAAGAAAGAAAGAAAGAAAGAAAGAAAGAAAAGAAAGAAAATGCCAGATGTGTTAGCATATGATTGTAGTTCCAGAACTTGGGAGGCTGAGTCAGGAAAATTAAAAGTTAAAGTCCAGCCTGGACTACATAGTTAGACCCTGTCTCAACAATACCACCTCCACCCCCTGAAAAAAAGATTAAAAAGCAAGAGCCGTAACAGCCTTGCTGACAGAGTAAAGCAGGATGATTCTGAGGACTCCCGAGATAGAAGTGGTCAGCCTCTTCCTAGCCGAAGTAGGTCCCCAGAACGTGCATAGAGCTCACATCTGCTCTGCAATTGCAGATTGAGGACCAGTTCTAAGACCCACTTTGCTGCCAGATACCTGAACAACCTCTCTTCTGTCCAGAAATTGTAGCATCGTTGTTGACTATTCGACTGTCCCAGATGTGAACAAGCAGAGATATTTCCACTGAAAGTAGCATTTATGGAAAAGTCCCTGTATTAGCAGAGAGATGGATGGAGCGTGTGGATTAGTGGTTGAGTACTTGCCTGGTGTGCCTGAGGCCCTGGGCCTAATCTCTAGCACTGCAGAAAACAGGAGGAAGGAAGGGTAGAGATGGGGAGAGGGAGGGAGGAAGAAAGAAAATTACTAACCTCAGCTTGACAAAAGGAAAGCAGTGGAGTAATTTGCTCATTTTTTGGTTGAAATCATTGTTTAATCTTTCAAATCTTGTATGTACAATTTTTATGAAGGCATAAAAACTATGTTCTATTTCAACCCATACTGGATAGCTTATAGAGGGAAGAGGGGATAGAAAGATTAAAGAGGCTGTTATAATAAGTTAATACATGTATTTTGAGGTTCTTTTTTCTTTTTGAGACAGGGTCTTGATATGCAGTTCAGGCTGGCCATGAGCTCACTGTGTAGCCCAGGCTGACCTCGAATTCCCAAGGATCCTCCTGTCTCAGCCTCCTGAGTGCTGGGATTACAGGCGTGCACCACCACACCTGATTTGAGGTTCTTTCTTTCTTTTTTTTTGTTTTTAATATGAATGGCTAACAGGCATCAAGCCCTTCTACCAGGCACACATCAAGTGCTCTCTTCTATATTTTCTCACTAAGTCCATACCACCACCCTATAATGAAAAAGTTTTTAAGCAGCATCCCCAGGGTCACCCACTTGAGTGTCAGAGCCACAATTTCCAACTGGAACTGATGCCAGAACCCACAGTGTTCCCCACTTTGAAATCTAGCAGTATTTATTTGGAAATTGTATAGCGTTTTCTTGTTGGTGAACAAGAGGGAGCCAGCCTTCCAAACTCATGGAAAGGGGGTCTGAAAAGATTTCCCAGCTCACACAGATGGAGAAAGAGTAAATTTTTATATTTTCTGAATGTATTATTTAGGGTTAAACAAAAAAATTCCTTATGTCATTTGTCTCTAAATTATTTGTCTGGCTTTTGTTTTACTCTTTTTCCCATAAGCATCTACCAGACAGTCTCCATATTGTCTGAAAGTAGCATGAAAAAGAACTAGCCACTGTTTGAGCCACTGGGAAGATTTAGTGCAAATCTAGGTCAGAAGAAAGAAAGCAGACCCATGGAGATTGTTAAATACCTTTCAAAACAGCAGACCCGGCCAAGGGAAAAACTACTGAGAGAGGATCTAGCAATATCACTAGTCTCTTCTTCATGGTTAAGACTTTCCTATCTTTTCAGGCACCTATTTTAGACTTTTGGAACCTTCATTTTGCCCTGCATTTCCTTATTACCCTTAAATTGACTGGGGTCATATTGCTATTGTGGGGGATATACTTGCTTTATTCCTGAAATGAAATAATAGTGGAATGGTTGGGTGAGAGGAGTGAGAACATAGAACAGAGAATGGTCTCTGTCATTGGAAAATGAAAAAAACTATATGCAGATTTTTTTTTAACTCAAAACTCTCACTTCTCCTCAGGTAGTATGTGTCATAATTATTCTCTTTTTCTTTTTCAGTACATATTTGACTCTCTGCTCTCCAGAGATTCAACTTACAAACTACTCAGATCTGTATGTGGACACTTAGAAGTGAGTGTGACATCCCGAGCTTCAGTTCCTGCCTTTCTTCTGTATTTTTTATGATTTTTTTATGGTAGTTGATCTGGCTCTTCATGTTTTACAATCATTTCAGAATACAAGTGTTGGTAATAGTCCCAATCCGTCTTCTCCTGAAAACTGTTTCAGGGCGGATCGACCCTCGTCTCTGCCCCTGGTAAGTTGCCTGCTTAACTGTCTGATCTAAATGCAAGAGGGCCTGGCCACATCCCGCACTACACTCTGCTCACACCGTGACAGCGCATGTGACAATTGGGACCAGGGCTGCAGACACAGCGGAAGAGAGAGGGCCTGTCTCCCCAGAAGAGGGAACCATAGGAGGCCATCAGCTTTTTCCTAGCAATTGAAAGGGGTTCCGCAAATGAAAAGAAATGTGATAATAGTCTGATGTGATCAGTTACTAGTCACTGGAGGTATTCATGAGGTCTCACTTTATTTGCTTGTCTCTTTTTAAAGTATTGTGGCTCAATCCTGGGGCTTCCTACACGCTTGACCAGTGCTCTAGCACTGAGCTGCATCCCTAACCATCCACACTGTTTTAGAAGGATTCACAGATCTCTGAGGAAGGGTACAAGTCACCCGATAGATGTCTTCTGTGTTCAAGGTGCTCTACTAGTGTGTACCATGAGAGACCAGGAAAATTCAAAACTGATTGTCACCTTCAAAGATTTTACAGTTTAGAAAAGCAAATGAGACAAACTGAGAAATAACTTAAAAAAAGAAAGAAAAGAGCCAGACAGGGTGGTGTACACCTATAATCTCAGCCCTCCAAAGGCTGAGGCAGGAGAATCTTGAATTTGAGGCCAGCCTGGACTACATTGTGAGACCCTGTCACAACACACCGAGAAGAGAAAGCAAGCTCTAAGGCCCAAGCAACAGTTAGAGATGGTTTGAATCCTTTAGGCTCTGTGGACTAAAAGGTAAATCTCCAGTGAGAGATTGTGCAAGATTTGTGACTATCACAGAACATAATTTTTCCCAAGAGAGTTCTAACCATAGCACTGATCAGTCCCCAATCAGTTACATGAGGTGATTATTACCAAATTGATTATTGTTAAATGTTTACCTTTAGCGAACCAGCACGTTCTACAGTTCTTCATTTCAAAAAGTAGAACTGAAAACACGTGGACATCTCTTGTACAAGAATGTTCTTAGCAGTATTATTCATAATAGTTAAAAAGTATGTGTGTGTGCATGTGCCTGCCTGTGTGTGTGTGAGGGCTCCTAATGTCCTTCATCGGATGAATGGATTTAGTAGGATGAGGTATATATATGTAACCGAATATTACTCAGCTGTAAGCAGGAAATGAAGTGCTGATACATGCTACCACATGAGTGAACCTGGAAACATTTCAGGTGAAAGAAGTCAGACCCGAAAGAAGTCAGACCTAAAAGGCCCTGTATTGCTGATTGTATTCTTGGATGGTCCTAGAGTTATGGATTGAGTTTCCATCTCAATAAACCATCTAAATCAAAAATGTCATAAGTTAAAAATGTATTTAATGTACTTTACATACTGAACCTCATAGTTTAACAACACAGTACATCCTAGAGCACTAATTGGTCCCCACCATGACCACACAGCTACCTGGGAGCCCTGCTCTCGGCTACCACCCAGCATCACAAGATGCCCTACAAGGGCATATTACTAGCCCATGAAAAATTCAAAATTTGCCATATGGTTTCTACTATGTATTGCTTTCACACCATGATAAAGTTTAAAAATTGTAAGTCACACCCAACTGTCTACAAAACATTACAAATAGGCACCCCCCCCCCATACACAGAGAAAGCAGATGAGTTGATAACAGAAATAGGGAGTGACTGCTGTCAGGTACAGGAATTCTTTTGGAAATAATGGAAATGTTCTGGAATAAGATATTAGTGATAGGTGGACAACATTGCAAACATTCTAAAACCCACTAAATGGTAGTGGATCTTATCTGAAGCTTTAAAGAATCTATCTTGTAAAAAGTACATAATACAATTAAACATATGATTTGGAATCCAGCAAACCTGGTTTCCAGCCTGGGCTCCAGCCGGCTGAGTTACGTTGTCAGGCAAGCTCGCTCTCTCGTTGCAGAGTGTCTCTGCCATGACTATGAAGACAGAAAGCGGTCGTGCCTGCAAGGAGATCTGCACACTGCTGACACTCGGCCGGTGTTCTGCAAGTCAGGATGAAATTGAAGAGATTTAAAATTTTCAATTTCGCAGCCCCTATAAATTCTTACATGAAATTGAAAGGAATTTAGAGGTGATAAAAGACAGGAAGTTCAAGGTGAAAGTTTGGCGAATTACTTACAAGATGAGTCTCTTTCATTTGGCTGCTAAGTTGTTAAAACCTCAGCCTAATTATACTTCCCTCAGGACATTTTAATGAGGCCACTGGAAGAGCCAGTCGCATACTCTGTTTTTTCTCTTCTTACCATCTTGATGTAATTTAAATGCAGTATCCGTTCTAGTTGTGGGAAGAAAGAGCGGTGAAACTTTGTTTTAACAGTCTGATCTTCAAAAGCCATCTTCTGTTTCTGTTCCCAGTACTTTTTTAAACTGTGATGTAAGGATGCTTTCTCTTCGTGTACATATTCAGACTCTGAGAGTTCCTGACTTGTTTCTCTCCTGTGTGTGTGCCCCTTGATGGCTCTCATTAGGATGCGCTAATGAATCTGCTCCAGGGTTGTACTGGCTGCTTTCCAATCATCAGCATTCCAGTTTTGTTTGTTTTTTCTGGATGTTTGTTGTTTGAAAAAGTTGGCCACTGTTTGCGCGCAGGATTCTGACTACCCAGAAACACTCGGTTCAGCAATCATACATGCAGATATGTTAGGAAAATCCCTGCAGTGTGGAGTAATCCTTCCTTTCTGTATTTTATGGGTCAAGTCTAAGCTAAAGGACCAAGCACTACAAAGGCCTGTCTGTGTAGTAAGAAAGAATCAGCCTCTCTTTTCTGCATTGTCTCCCTTTAGGATTTCAATGATGAGTTTTCAGATCTGGATGGAGTCGTTGGACAGAGAAGGCAACATATGGAAGAATACAGCAGTTCTGGCTCCCAGACTCCTGAATCTGAGAACTCCCGAGGTCTGGGATATGTTTGTACCTTAATTACAGTTTAACTCTCACGCAACACCCCCACCTACCCCCATACAAACAAAAGCTTACCTTGTGTTCCTAATTAAGAGTTGAAGTAAATCTGAAAAATGGGTAACTTGAAAGCTCAAAGGAAAAGAATTGCCTGTGTGGTAAAAATTCATTTGCTTGAAAACATTTAGCAAATGTCTCTTCAACAGATACAGTACTAAGGTGTTTGAGCGAGATCAACATGTAGTATTTTCTTCCCTCTTATTTCAGTAATAGTATCAGTTACTATTGCTGAGCTGGGCGTGGTGGTGCACACGTGTAATCCCAGCACATGGGAGGCTGAGGCAGGAGGATTGCAGTGAGTTTGAGGCCAGCCAGTGCTACAAAGTGAGATCGAGGCCAGCCTGAACTGCATAGTGAGACCCTGTCTCAAAAAGAAAAAAAAAAAAATACCATAACTGAATACTTATGTGTCAGTGGGGTATCCTTATATCATTACTTATTTGCTTGAGACTGGATTTCGGTCCCCAGCCACCTTGGCCAATTTATAAGAAGAGCCACTGATTTATTTGGTCTTTATGCCGATCAAAGCGTTGATTTGTACTGTGATTGGTCTCAGTGTTTTTCAGTGCACTAGGGAGAAAACTGACCCAGCCCCTTTGGCTTGTAGATTTCCATGTGACAGAATCCCAGACTGTTCTGAACGTCTCCAAGGCGGAAGTGAAACCTGCTCGGGCTGATGCCCACATGAACAGAGCCTCAGAAGGGAAAGCCAAGAATCTCCCTGCACATGGTAAGAAACAGAATGCATTTTGAAGAGGAAGGAATTTCTGTTTGTAGCTTTTAACATATCCCACGATTTCACTTCTACCTTTCCTATTTTCTTCCCTTCCTTCCCATTGCAGGTCTTTGTGTATTAGCTCTCCTGTATTCATTAAGCAAAGAGTATCCAGCCTGGTGCTTTACTGTGGGAGACACACAGGAGAATTAACCTTCGTGGAGGTCACTTGGTTATTCTGAATACTTTGAAATTATGATCTAACAATTAGTGGTGGGCTGAGGGTATAGCTCAGTGGCACAGCATCTGCTGGGCAAGTGCAAGGTCCTGAGTTCAATTCCTGGTACCCACAAAAAAAAATGGTGACAAAACTCAAAATTACTGAATTATTTCTTAATTTAGTAATTATTCTAGTAATGAATTACAAGTTAGACTAGCATAAGAGCAAAGATGGTGATAATATCACTGTCCATTGACTCCAACACAATACTTGGTATAGAAAAGGCTTGCAGGAAATACGTATTGAGTAAATTGTGTTGGAAAGAATTGAAACTACTGGTTCAAGTGACAACTGGGTGGCTTTGGTTGGTATTTCCTCTAGTTTCTTTCTTTTTTTTTTTTTTTTTTTTGCAGCACCGGGGATTGAACTCACGACCTTGCACTTGCCAGGCAGGTGCTTAGACCGCTGAGCTAGATCCCCAGCCCTGTTTTTGAGACAGGGTCTCACTATGCTGTTCAGGCTGGCCTTGAGCTCACTTTGTAGCCTAGGCTGGTCTCAAACTCACAATGATCCGCCTGTCTCAGCCTCCCGAGTGCTGGGATTACAGGCGTGAGCCACCACCACGCCCGGCTTCCTCTAGTTTCTTTGCCTGAGGATGATCACCTATCTCAGGTACCTCTTCCTACTGGGTATCACTGGACAAAGGAAGTGTGCAATGTTGTTAAACTGTTGCTTTTCCCCACAGGTCAGCCAGAAACAGCTGGAATCTTGCATAAAGTCAAGTCTCAGAAATGTGTGACTCTGCACCAAATCCTCATATTCTATGCGGTTGTGTGAGTAAATGTATTTCCTAGGCACGACTTACATGAATGGCTCAGCTCTCTGAAGGGACACCTGTTCATGTTGCCATGAGCCATCGTAAATCTCAAATGTTTCTAATGTGACTCAAATACAGTCTTTGACAATTTGTTTCCTACTTTGATTTTTTTTTTCTTTAGATGCAGGTCATTTTTTATAATAATTATGCCACATCCCTCAGAGGACTAAGTTCCGAGTGGATATTATTAGTTGGGAAATTGTTCTGTAAATTATGGTTGTTTTTGTTTTCGTTTTTGGGTACCAGGAATGGAACTCAGAGCCTCACGCTTGCCAGGCAGGCACTGTACCACTGAGCTATAGCCCCGGCCCTGTTTTTGTTTTGACACAAGGTCTCGCTATGCAGTTCAGGCTGGCCTTGAACTCACTGTGTAGCCCAGGCTGGCCTCAAACTCACAGTGATCCTCCTGCCTCAGCCTCCTGGGTGCTGGGATTACAGGAGTGCACCACCACGCCCTGTTGCTCTGTAAATTATGAAGCATCTTTTTCTTGCTATACTTTTTCCATCTCTTCATTGTCCTGAGCAGAGAAGCTATGATGTCTTCAAAATGTCACCCCCCCGCTTTCCGGAAAACTGGGCACTTGACTGTTTTTACCTCCCCGTCACCTTCTGGTCTGTAACCACTTGCTCTTCTGGAAAGACCTGGCCCCGTGCTAGGCTGGTCCTCCCACAGAACAGAATGTTCCTGGTCCAGCTTCCAGAGAAAGCAAGCAGTGTGTGATTCACCAGAGGGTGAGGCCGGGCCTTGTGCCCAGGCTGCTCTATCTCTCAGGGGCCAGGCCAGCTGGAAAGAAGAGCCTGGCCTAGAGTCCAGCCTGGGTGTGGCCCACGGCCACCCTATTACAATGGCCGTTACTTGTGAATGGAGGGTCTCAGGCTGCAGGATGTTAATTAAGTGTTTGCCTGGAAAGTTTTATGACACCCATCAACCTGTTTTTCAAAAAGATCTTAAAATTCTCTCTCGCCAAGTTATTTTGGAAAATGCCTCAAACATATGAGTGACATTGGCTCTGAGTTTATTGTGTTTTGAGCGTCAGATCCTGGTCATGAACCTGTCTGTGTCCGTTTCCAGGGTCTGCGTGCTAATCGTCTCGACCTTCTACATGAGATACAGAATCAACGCTCTGGAGGAGCGGCTGGGCTCCCTGGCATCCCTCATGGAGACCCACGGCGCTGAGTAAGACAGTGGGCACCTCTGCTCAGATGGGTTTAACAACTGACACGAGCTTAGCAGACACTGAGAGTATGATGCGCTTGGCATGAAACTTTCAGTCAGGTGTTCTCACGTGGAAAATAAAGAGGTTCCTAGAAACTAACCCTGCTGCTACAACGTCACCAGTAGTAAGGCAAGAAACACGTCTAGTTGTCCATTGCCTTGCTCTGCCATCCTAAGTTGTAACCTTGGCCAATATTATTGAACTATATAAATTTATCTCTGTAGAAATGGCAGTGAATCAGTTGATTCATAGAAAAGAAGTGATTCAGTTAATCCAGCACAATTCATATATGACTCTCTGTACTAACTTACAAAATTTTGACCACTGTCAAGATTCATGTGACAAGTAATTCATTGACGATGTCTGTGAAGATTTTTATCAGTCACTTTTTTAACATGCCTGACCTAATTAAATCTAATTAAATCCTTTAAACCCATTTACATGAGGATTTTGACACACTGCCTAAAGAGTAAAATAAAATTCTTATCTTGTCTTAGCATACTTTTAGCTCCTTTTAAAACCAATATATAATATCTAGATTTGCTAGAGTCGCCCTCAGAATAGATACGTACGTACATGTACAAATATAACACTTTTCCGTCATTATAGTTTTATCATTCCCTTATAAGAGGGCTGTTATTCCCATTTTCAAATGAGGAAACAGACTCAAAAATAATTAAGCTGGGCATGGTGACATATGTCTACAGTCACAGCATTAGGAGGCTGAAGCAGGAGGATCACCTCAAGTTTGAGGCCAGCCTGCCTGAACTACATAGCTAGACCATGTCTCAAAACCAATTAATTAGCTTAATGTCTCACAATTTGTAGTAAAACCAAGATTCGAATTTGGTGTATACAACTGCAAAGACCATGAGTTTCCCAGTCTGTCAGCAGCTCTCCAGAGTCCTCTGGAGGCCACGTTAAACAGACAGGAGGATCCACCCCAGAACTTCTGATGTAGTGGATGGGCAGCGGGGGCCGGGGTGATGCCCATGTGCTGGTCAGGCATCTACACTGAGAACTACTGATTTACACCACTCTAGAGTCTTTATTTTACTTTCTGCCTAAATTACCTAAAG
Source organism: Cuniculus paca (assembly GCA_004365215.1). Classification (NCBI taxonomy): domain Eukaryota; kingdom Metazoa; phylum Chordata; class Mammalia; order Rodentia; family Cuniculidae; genus Cuniculus; species Cuniculus paca. Next base: position 10,095 of record RJWT010038089.1, read on the forward strand.
GCCTTGTTCGGTAGCTTACATGTAATGTATGCTGGCATACAGGATAGTTTTGAACCATAAGTATGCATTGGAAACAAATAAAATCTAAAAACCTAATAAAAGCTTGAAGCAGGTTATACCCCGCCCTCACTGTCCCATCTTCTTCAGATGTTAGTACAGCTAGGAGAAGTACAGATTCTGCAGATGGTTAGTTCATCACCACATAAGGAAATGGTTTTATTTTTAAAAACATACTGGGTTACAGCATTAATTACCTTGGTGGTGGTGAGGGGGAAATTCCAGTAACAATGGAATATCTAGTCTGCTCTGGAAGCAATCAACCCAGGAGGAAGTACAGTCTGGAAAAGAACACTTCACGGGAAAAGTCACAAAGATCACACATGCCATGAGGCCAGGGAACACCGTGAAAGGAAGATCCGTTGGTAAGGCACTGTCCCAGGACCTGAGTGTCCCAGATCCTTTGTCCAGGGTGATCTGTCTGTGCTGCCCAGCAGCTAAATCCACACATGTAGTCTGATTCTTCATTGCTGGAACCATCCTTTGGAGCCCGTGCGTACCACCAGCCTCGCGAGCATGTTAGCAAATGGCGAGCTCTTTAGCTAAGGAGTGCTGCTTCTCAGAATCTCACGGTTTTAGTTCACTGGGTCTCGGATCCCTCATCTAGAAAACAAGGGTTTAGATTGTGTTTCCATGAGTGAAGGATAAAGAAGCACACTGTTTCACTATCAGCAAAGACACATCTTTCTTAAAATTTAGATAATCATCAAAAATTGACTAATGGGTCTCTCTCAAAGATGGACCCTATAAAAAATAGACCAGACGCGGCCATCAAAAACAGCTAAAATGAAATCACAACAAGGAAACGTAGGGACAGTGTAGACCTTGGTTCTTAACCTTGCATGAAAGTGCTGTAGACTCTTTCTCCAGGAGATGCACTTACTGCATTCTCTAGATTCTGCGGTATTGGCTTGTACAAGACCCTAGCATAGAAACCCATACCACTGACAATCAAATGGTAAATACTGACTGCATCTATTAGTTTAGAAGACAAGGGCAATTGTATTTATATGGTAAGCCTCAAGGAAGAAACAAGTCTCATTTCAGTGGAAATTTGATTACATAGCTAAAGGTATTCCTACCTTTCTGAAAGTTCTAACATAAAAGGATCCTTTCTCCCCTTAAAAAAAAATCTGCATGTGACTGAAAAGAACAATAATGTATTTTGTGCTAACAATAGGGGGGATGATAGGAGTTGATCAAAGGAGTCTACGAAACCACATGCTTGAGAGTAATTAATTTTCATGTGGAAGCCAAGTCACAGCTTGTCCACTTGAACAAAATTGGCTCACGTGTTTTCCAGCAGAACTTTTTAGAATGAGCCCCTAAACACTGAGTCTGGAGTCATAGACTACTACAGGGCCCTTCTGTTGTTAACAAGTGAAACCCTCCTGCTTCTGTTACAGACAGCCTAGTTCTCCGTGCAGATTAAAAATGCGCTTATTCCACTTCTTGCATCGCCATCCTACCCAGAGGAATTTTCTTTTTGCTCTTGCAGACAGACAACATCGTCCGGCCTGAGATCACAAGTGCAGTTAAACGTGGAGGTCCTCTGCCGAGAGCTCACGGCTAACATAGTAAAATTAGAGAAGGTAACGTGCTCCATTCCTGTGGATGAGGGCAGTCATGCCACTTCTGTGGATTGCTGTAGGGCAGCAGTGACACATTCAATGACCAAATGACCAAACCCGGCTAGGCAAGGAGGAAGCGTGCATAGTAAATGTGAAAAAATATTTTTGTTTGCATAAAGAAATGAGTTCGAATCCCATTTCCTTTATCATTCATGGCCCTGGTGGTCTGTCTTTTGTGTTTCCTTCTGGACAAGACAGTTTCTGTGTACCATAAAGATCAGAGATGAGCACCTGCTGACACCAGGGCTCCGTGAGGGAGAGGGAACTAGGGACCAGAGGCCCAGTCGGACAGGTAACTCTAACTCCACCCAGACCAGTTCTTACCATACATGCAACCCTGCCTTCAACCCCTGTTACAACTGGGAGACAGGTGTCATTGTTCCTGTCTCATAGGGAAAGAACAGAGTCTCAAATTACCTCGCTAATTGTGAAACGCCTAGAAGGTCGACTGGACTGGGGACCTGGAAATTGAACCAGGTGTGTCTGACTGCAGAATCGTGCCTGAAAGCCCTCTGCTTAGATGTGGGAGCATGGGTCAAGGCTGCAGGCTGCGCCTACACACAGAGGCGCTGGGTACAGTGTTCAGTGCAAAAAGACAGACAGGTCGGTTTCTTTTTACTTCTCAGAATTCAGCTTTAGACCTTGTGAATAAGACCACTAATGTAACTCTACCTCTAAAAGTCTCTTCCTAGGGCAAATCTGTACTTAGCTTGTGAAGTTCTTAGAAGGTGATAGGATGAACAAGGGGAAGAAGATAGACATGTAGGAAATATCCCAGAATAAGATCTAAGAAACAGGTCTTATTTTCTCCTCCTTTTAACATTGCTCTTTTCATCGGATAACTACTTGGTTTTTACTCTACTCCCGAAGGAAAGGTATGAACAATCAAGTAGTTGATCAAAATCACTACCGCAAGCGACCAGTATTAGCAGTTTTACATAAAAGTACTGTCCTGAGAAATATGAAACACAAATGAACGAAATTATCCCTGTTGTCCTACACTAAATGTTATCTAGATTTCAACAACTTAAGTGTTGGCCCCAAAGCAGTTTCCAAACTACTCTTCTAAACCAAGTCAGGATGGATAATTGATACTGATCTATGGGCAAACATGGAAACTTTTCTCTGAAATCCAAAATCAATCTAAAGA